>CAJQZN010019723.1:0-18950 GCA_907164685.1 Colias eurytheme | reverse complement strand
ATTATTTACATATAGGATGACAGGATGCATTTGTTTGCACTACTAGAGCAAGCCCTTAATACTTCCGGAGTCCGGACAAGCGCGGTCGCAACTTGATATTTTTTCACAAATATGTTGAGCCCGTAAATTAGACTTTATCTACTCTACTTTATTAGTGAAAATTATGGCAGGAAATATTGTTTTTTTTTTTTTTGTTATTTTGTAAAGTTTATTAGTTACATTTGTTATTTGACGAGTACCATTCAGGAGAGGGGGGATTGAGGGGATACCCCTGCACATACAAATAGTTTTAATCGGTAACCAATTCATCACTCATATGACAATAACCAATATTGCGTTTAAATTCAGTATCATCCGCGCTATGTAACGGTTTACGGATTTCTATCAAACGTCTATCCGTTTCCAACGCGTGGTTCTTGTATTGTAAGTCCTTTGTGACTCGTTGGTGATGGTTGTACATTCCGTGGTATGTTGTGCTGTAAATAAACGTGGAGAAAATGTAAAAAAAGAGCGTGTATGTCGAGCACACGTGTCAGAAATGAAACTTTTTTGACAAGATTCAAAGATACCAAAATTGTCATGTTACTCCATGCCGTGGCGGTGTTGCCATGACACGAATTTGAAATTTTACTCTCAACTCGCTTAAAGAAGATTCACTTAAAAAAAATAGTAGTTTTCAATTATTAAAAATCTTTAAAATCTCTTACAGTGCATCTTCCAATTTCTTTTCCAATAAATTACTACTCGTGTGCACTCTTTCGTATTCCTCTATTAATCCTCGCATTGGTTTATCCTGCAAAATGATGTAAAAATCCAATCTTAGACACAATCATACCAAAAAAAAAAGATTTTATATACTTAATACGTAACAAAACATTACTTGAACTCGAACTGCCCTTTTTTGAATTTACTTTAAAATTTAAATGATCACAAAGTCAAAGATATTGAAAAACACATGACCAACATGGCTTAAAGCTTAAGCTCGCCAATTCTTGAAAATTCTTTATTTTTTTTTACTTTTTATATTTCTTAGTTAACTGTATGAAGAAGACATAAATAAGAAACATCTTAGAATTAAAGACTTATTATAACGTACCTGAACTCTCTCCAACACCGGTCGTCTAGTCCTTGCGTCTAGTCGAGTCTCAACTAACTTAGTCGGGTTTATCTTATCAGCTACAGCCGCACGGAGAGATTCTATCTCTCTGTCTAATTTCACCAGGTTTTGTTCTAGCTGTACAATATTTTGAAAGTTTATTTTGTTGGTTTTACTTAAAAGTAAAGAAATATATTTTTATTTCTCCCTAAAAAATATGTTTTTACGTCTCATTGATTCTAACAAATATTCTGATTGCTACATTATATTATGTATAAGTAGTTAGTTGTTTTATGAACCCTTTGAAATTCCTACATTTCAATTAATTTTATCATTGCGATAGGCAGCACATACGGAGACAATATAATATGTATTTACAAATTTTGAACTTTTTAAAGGTTTTTTTTTCATTACATAAGTGCTATTTTATCCCTTATTAAAACGCTGGGAGCTATACTTCCCACGTCTCAGATTGAAGTAAATCGTGTTTTATTTTTATATGCTTAAACCCACAGAACAGTAAAGTAGATAGAAGTGTGATGTGGGCGTGGCCCACGTGTCACTAGTAAGGTAAGATCACCTAACTTGCTCTCAGTTGTGCGCAGAAAAATATTCGAGTCGGTTGTCAGCTGTCAAACCTTTTTTCCATATTTATTCATTAATTAGGACGTGTTGTTCGGTATTAGAGTGCAAAAATGATAGCAGACGAAATAATATCAGCAATGGAGGCATTTCATACCATCGGTAAGTCTTATTTTTATTTATTTTAATTATATTTTATGTTATAACTTCGCTTGTCGTAATTTGTCAAAATTGTATACAAATATCTAGTCAAAATGAACCTTAATCCGTAAGAAATTAGTACTATTATAGATTGAACAGCAAACAAGACTTTCTGGAATATTATTGCAATAAACAAACGAATGTCGCTTTAGTGATGCTTGTGGCGCATATCGACAGTATCGATACTTTAGAAAAGACAAACATTATAAATATTAAATTTTATTTTATTTTTCCTTAGCTTTCATTTGTCCAATTTATTTATAGATTTCCCAAAGAGGCTAATTTAAAAGAGAAATGGATAAATGCAACGTGATGAGTTAACTGGATGCCGAACAGCACTAAGCGGTCTAACAAAGGCCACCGATACAGCAAACCTACGGCAGTTCCAAGATTTAAAATAATGCATATTTTCTGTTTGTATTTTGTAAATATAGATTAATACTATTCTATTCCGTTTTTTATTTAATAATCTTATATATAAAATTCTCGTGTCACAATGTTAGTCTGCATACTCCTCTGAAACGGGTGTACCTACCGATTCTCATGAAATTTTCTGTGCATATCGGGTAAGTCTGAGAATCGGCCAACATCTATTTTTCATATGTACCACGGGCGAAGCCGGGGCGGACCGCTAGTAATAATATAAAAAGACGTACTTAGTAGTAATAATAATAATTTATTTATTGATAAGACATCATAGGTCCACTTGTTAGTAATTTCTTAATTACTATGTTAGAACATTACATTAATTATTTAAATATTATCATTTAATAAACATACTCCAAAATGTGACACATTATACTATACTCATATAAAAAGAAAAATACACAAAAAATATTTATTTGTGAATTATCGATAACAAGGCTGACATCCCTCAGGGCATAGCATCAGATAAATATCAAGTAAATGTCATTAATGTTGAGTGACACAAATTTCAACCTTATCTCTATGTGTTGAGGTTCAAAGTTATATTTATCGAAAACTAACGCCCTCTGTTGTGGAGTAGCTGAATGTTTTCGAATTTGGAATATCTGTGCAATGAGAAACAAAACAGCTAATATACCTAGGGATGTTATACTAAAATAAACCGTAACATGGTGCGTTAGGGTACATATTGAAATGCTGAATTTATAACCTAAGTCAGTTTTTACTCAAATTAAGCTGTCCAATCAAAGGCATAGTTTACTTGTAGTGTACTGTATAACTATCGGTTTAAATGTGTGGGTTTGGCGACACTGGTTTTCATACTAATTATGACATTATCGCACTTCTATATGTTTTTACTGTTCTGTGCTTAAACCTAATGCAGTGTAATATTTATCTACGCAATCTTAACATTTTAGAGAACTTTTTTTCATGGAAATACTTTTCAGAGAATTATTACATGTCATGGTAAACACACGTCAAAGTCAGGTGACGTGATTTTGCAGCCGAAAACGACCGTTATTTTTTAGTTTTTGGTGTAGTGCTCAAAAAAAATTAGATAAGTAGATTTGAGTTCTAGCTATGTAAACTAGACTATATTACGGTTGCGTGAAACGTAAAAATATGCCCAGAATCATTCGTTTATACCTTGGTAGAGTCGATTGAAATTAAGTCTTTAAGTGGGAAGATATCATCCCAGTGTTCGTCACTGCACCGACATTCGGAAATTCTATATATAAAATCTGTGTGTCTAAAAAATCTTTTTTAGCTGGTATAAGCGACTTATTTATTGTTATTCGTTATTTCCTGATCAGATAATTAGAAATCTTAACTCAATACATTAGTATTTACGTATTGTTTTCATTTTGTTTTAGAAAAATGCCATTTTTATGTTGAAATCATTCATTTTTCAATTCCCGAATTCTTCCCTCAGTAAAAGAAACTTGCATTGATGAGTACTTTCACCTCCTTTATTAAAAAACTTGATCTTTATAATTTTTTACGATAACATTAAATTCACAAGTGGAGTCAGGGCAACTAACTAGTGTTTTAAAATATTGATGTCTGGAGTGGACACTGGGAGCTATAGTTCCCACCTTTCCAAACTTTTTACAAGAGAGAACAGATGACGGGATATATACTTCCCACCGAAAAAAGGGTACTTCCCCCCCACTAACCCCTTTTTTGTGTGTATTTTTGAAATCTACGACCCAAAATTACCCAGGAACGTATCTTACTTTTTTGTTAGCTCCTCCACAGGCTCGCGTTTGAATAAGGGTTATTTGAGAGACCCAGAAGGACTAGGCTTCTTTCATACGATACCTAACAAATTAGCTAAAACGACAAAACCGTAAACAATGAGTACGTTTTTTAAAAACAGGCATAGACAACAAAATCTTGTAAAAAGCTATTTACCTTCATTTTCTGCCATTCCATTTCATTCCTTGCTCTCTGTATATCAAAAACTCGTCTTCTCATCACCATCTCCACTTGCTGGTTCTGAGCGAACATCTGATTTCGCGCCTGTTCCCTGCTCTTGAACATCGTCTCTCTCAAAGCTTTGGATTCCCTCATTAATTGCTCAGCTATTTTGATCGTGTTTTCAATACAGTGGATGTAACTCTCCTCTGTCATTGATCTAATGAAAATATGTTGTTAATTTTAGCAAGAATATAAAAATTAATGCAAATACATATTTATATTACAAAGCTTTTTATTCACGCAAATAAAATCATGAATTACTTCGATTTTCTTTTAAAGTATTTGTCTTTCATCAAGCAACCAATAAGTTAAGACATAAATAATAATGGCCTCAAAAAAGCATCAAAATCTGTAAATATAAAATATTTTGAATCCTAAACACTCACTCAACAGGAATCCTAGTAGGATGCAACTTATACGAAATCCCCGAACTCTCCCTGTCCAAATCCTTCACATATCTCTCTATGAACAACGCGTCATCCTTATTTTGAATCTCTCTCTCGAGCCTACAGAATACGTTCGTTAATTCTTTCAGTTTCTCCCACCCCATGTGACAAACGTCTGTTAATACACGTTTGCTATTTTCTATTATGTGAAGTTCCTGAAATTTCCAAATTTTAATTTATATTATATTTTTAACAATTAACTTAACTTAACCGCCATAGCTTTCAAATAAAAATGAATCATCAAAATCGAGTCATCCAATCAAATGTTCTATGGTTAAAAACCCAAAAAATTCACTTGAATTAAAAACCGTCTTCTTAGCTGAAGTCAGTTGAAAATTAATAATATAAGACACACATGAATAAACCTTGCATAGAAGAAAAAATGTTGTGTGGTTTTATGAAACCACGGTAAAAGTGAAACTTACGATAATTATCGTATTTGTACGATAACTATCGTACGTCACGCGACATGCGCTACACAAACCAAAAAGTTTGAGACGATGTAATAAAAGTTTCACTTTAAAAATAAATTATTGAAAAGGATCTTGAAAACCTTATTTAATTCCTCCCCAAGTTGATCCCTGGTTAATTCTAGTGGCAGTCGTTGGTCCCTATTCGACAAACACTGAGACACAACCATCAACGGCACTTGAAATGACTCCAAATGTAATTCTGTTGCATTCTTCTCTTCTTTAAGCGCTCTGCTCTCATCTCTCACTTGTTCCCGCGTAAAACGCTGTTTTTCCCGCCATGATTCAACTTCGAATATTCTTTTGAATATAACGCATTATTCATATTATTGTAAAATTGTCTATGGTTTAATTACTTTTCAGTGTTACGGAAATATAATAAAAAATGATTAGGTAGTATGAATTAGTTTGCAATGCAGCCGCGCAACTCGCTCTAAGTACCTACTATCTACTCGTATCTAAAGAAGCCAATATATTATATAAAAATTTTTGTCCAGGTAGTTATATTCCTAACTAAGTAATGTAGTACAGTTTGTAGTTAGCTTTTTATGTTAAAAATCAAAACTCCCATATTAACTTTCACGTTAATTTTTATAAAAATAGATATACGATCGAATTATTCAATATAACAGAGTTTAATTTTTCATATACCTGTCCCGCAGAAGCTCATTATTAACGTTAGTATCCCATCTCGTAGTAACTGAAGTTTCGTTACGCAACTGATTTCCTCTTTGTCTAAGTTCATAACCCTCAAAGCGTCGTAGTCTTGCTTCATTTTGCAAGTGCTGTATATTTCTAGTCCAGTCCAAGACACTAAGGCGGGGGTGAGATTTTTCAAACACAGGGACAGAAGCGTCCATGCTTATGACGAAATAAGAAAAGAATGACGTATTTCGAAAGGATTTTCAAAGTTTGATCAATAGTCATTAGTCAGCAGTTGATATGATAATTATTCTTACACGTGATGTCTTTGTGCGATATTTAAATTTAGATATAAGGTTTGAGATCAATCAATGGAAATTCATAATAGTCTTAGTAAATGTTCAATCATTAATCTATTAGCTTATTATTTAATGGACATATTGTATCGATTATTTCCTCTATTAAAACAATTTAAATTTCGCGCGGCGCGCCATTCCGTGATTTATTTTATATGCATTTGTTTCCGCTTTTCAAATACAACCATTTTTAAACTAAATATCTAATAAGCCTTATTTTGAAATAATATGTATGTTGTGTTATTGAATAGGTATATGATAAAAATAATATATTTTCATATTTTTCATAAATTCCTCAACCATAGACTACAGGAAATAAGATAAGAAAACCAGAGATATAAGTTGACGTAGACAACACAAAATATGGCGGCTGCCAATTGCTTGCATTTGTAAATTGAAGCTTTGCCGATTTTATGCGAAAAAGACAAACTGGATATATATTTATCGTAAAATAAGCATTAAGAAATATTTAATTGGTCAAGTTCCAAATAATTAACAAAGAAAATGTAAGTACGACGTTTTTACGTGTGGCATATTTGGCTGAATACTGATTTGATTTTATTTTTATATTCACAAAGGTATGACGATAGACGTGGAGGCCGTGGCGGTGGACGTGGAGGTCCAAGGGGTGGCGGAAGAGGTCGAGGCGGATCGAGAGGTGGTCGTTCAGCTGATAGATCACTAGAAAGGGGAAGTAGGTTCGGAGGAAGCAGCGAAGGCCGCGGTGGTAGAGATGGGGGCAGAGGCAGCGGGAGAGGTTTCAGAGGTCGGGGCGGCCGTGATGGTAGAGATCGCGATGACTTCCGCGGCAACTTCAAAAACGAGCAACCCGGTGGGGCGCTTCGTAAAATACGCTGGGACACCATCACGCTTATACCATTCCAGAAAAACTTCTACAATCCCCACCCTAACGTTCAAATGCGCTCTATGGCCGAAGTTGAAAATTACAGAAGCCTGCATCAGATAACAGTTAAAGGGAGAGACGTACCGCCGCCTAGTATGTATTTTGAAGAAGGTGGCTTCCCCGATTATGCTATGAAGGAAATTTTGAAGCAAGGGTTTCCGAATCCGACACCAATTCAAGCACAAGGTTGGCCGATTGCTCTATCTGGAAGAGATATGGTGGGGATTGCTCAAACAGGATCAGGGAAGACATTAGCTTATATCTTGCCTGCTATTGTACATATAATAAATCAACCGCGGTTACTTCGGGACGATGGCCCAATCGTCCTTGTCTTGGCTCCAACAAGAGAATTAGCTCAGCAAATCCAACAGGTAAATATAAAGTATTTCTTATTTGAGAACTGTTTAATAATCATTCATATTATGATAATACTCAACTAATTTTTAATTTAATGTCTTAAATATAGTCAATGATTTATTTTTCTATTTGTGCCGCCAAGGCTCTAGTATCAATGAATGGAAACGCAGCAGAAAGAGATAGAATTCCTGGCCCCATGGATGTTGTAATTAATTTAAATATTTTTGGTAGAAATTAGTTTTTCACATTGGGGTTATGTTCGAAAACCAATATAACATTAGTATTTGATTTTAAATACTAAGTTGCTTTACCCACCAGAGTTTTTACATTGGCCATATATCATTCTATTTTTGACCATTTGTATTCTCAATAGTTGCTTAAAATATCAAATTCAGGTTTCTGAACATATCCTTTCTTTTGCACCAAGTAGTGGCAACTTTAGTTTATCTTTATTTTTAACTATAAAGTGCTCTATCACTCATTTTTTTTTATCATTCATAATACAACAATTTTTCATTACATTTAGTCATGTAGTTTTGTTAAATTGTAGTTAGTTCTTATTGTAATGTTGTTTTAATTTATTACCTCATCAATATTTAATGCCTTATTATTTTACTATTTAAAGCTTAGAAATAAATTTCCAGTATGTTTTTTTTACAGTTATGTTTTTACTAATCTTACTCAGAATAGAATTGGCAATGTAAAAAGCAGAAATAATTCTAAATATAAACTTGTATTTGATTCATTTAGTATGGTCCTTGCTTATATGCTTACTATAATCTTACTTAAACAAGCAATTATCAACATTTATATTAAGCTTAATTGATCTATATTTTTATATTACCTAGATGATTAGAAGCTTTGATTGTTGCTTATAAAATATACTCATTGATTGTATTACACAAAATACAGTAAATCCAATAGACTAGATTCCTATATTTATAAATATCATTAGTATTATTTTAAAAATCATTCATACCTTCACTATTCATATAATTACACTATATAACATGCTATTTTCATATTCCATAAACAGGTAGCAACAGACTTTGGTCAGAATGTGCAAGTACGTAACACCTGTATATTTGGTGGGGCTCCAAAGGGGCCTCAGGGCAGGTCCCTGGAACGAGGGGTGGAAATTGTCATCGCTACTCCTGGAAGACTGATTGATTTCTTGGAAAAGAGTAAGTCTTAAGCATTCATGTTTTTTTACTCAAACAAACTTTACTACAATCTATGTATCTTGTTTTTCAACTCCTACAAGATACAAATATTATTTTTTGTATCTTGTAGGAGTTGAAAAATTGATTAATAAAAAAAAACACATATAGTCTGGGAAAATATTTTAGGTTGCTTCCCATTTTTTTATAAAACTAAATCGGAAAGAAACATATCAATAGTCTAGGAAAGAATTTAAGTTTGCTTTTACATTTTTTTTTATAATTCAACATTTAATACAGACTTTCGTTTAAAATTGACATGTTCACTGATTTCCGAAATAAAAATGTTGAATTTTCTAGATACGACGAACCTTCGTCGCTGCACTTACCTTGTATTGGACGAGGCAGACAGAATGTTAGACATGGGCTTTGAGCCACAGATCCGCAAGATTATTGAACAAATCCGACCTGATAGACAGGTAAATATTTTCAACATCTGTTTTAATAAAAAAACATCAAATTCATTTAAACACCACCTATCTAATTCTAATTTATGAAACAAATCGTTTTCAAAGGTTCATCCTTTTGACAGAGATCACTTTTAATCGATAAGGCCGCCTATTTAACATATTAAACCTAATATATTTCTCTCTTTACTGTTTCTTTTCTTCTGTATGTGTGTGTTAAATAAAGGATTTTATATTGTACTAGCGGTCCGCCCCGGCTTCGCCCGTGGTACATGTTTACGTTTTCTCTCCATAAGAACCATCCTCGTACTTCAAGGAATATAATAAAAAAAGAATTATCGAAATCGGTTCAGCCGTTCTCGAGTTATGCGCTTACCAACACATTTTGCGATTTATTTTTATATTATAGATTGTACTTTACAAATTGCTCAATTAAATTGTCATTTTAGGTTCTCATGTGGTCAGCAACATGGCCAAAGGAAGTTCAGAATCTAGCCGAAGAGTTTCTACACGATTACATACAAATAAACATTGGTTCATTGTCGCTATCCGCCAACCATAATATCCTGCAAATTGTCGATGTTTGCGAGGAATGGGAGAAAAATGATAAACTGTTGACGCTTCTCAATGAGATATCTTCCGAGGAAGAAACTAAGACTATCATATTTGCGGAGACTAAGAGGAAGGTAAGTTGTTGCTTCGGTTTTATAACTTAATGCTTATAATGTGTTTTATCTTTATTTTCAAATTAATCGAACTTTGATGAAATTCGTGTATTATCGATATTTGAATATGTAATAATGATAATGTATTAAAATAAATAATAGGAGTTGTTTTCTTGCGTTTTTACGCGATATAAAGAGCGACTCGATGTTAAAGACAATATATTTGTTTAATAATTTTATAAACATTTACTAGATTAGTACTATTTTAAAAAATTTAGAGCAAAAAATTTGGCTCATTCTCCATTTTTATACAAAATAGGTGGATGAAATAACAAAAACAATAAACCGCGCCGGCTGGCGTGCTCTCGCTATACACGGCGATAAGAACCAACAGGATCGTGACTATGTACTGAGCCAGTTCAGACAAAACCAGGGCGGGATACTAGTCGCCACTGACGTAGCGGCCAGAGGGCTTGGTAAGTTTGGCTAAAATGCGAAAACCAATGATATAAAAATTAACAGTTTTTATATTTCAGCATTTTATGGAAGCCCTATTTTCTTTTTCAATTGTCACCTGCGATCAGTCGTTTACTATGAGCAGATATATATATAAAAATGATGAAGCCCTATATTTGAAAAAAAAAAGTTTGTTTATGAAGGCACAATTGTGTCACTCGTATTTGTATAATAAACGAAAATTGTCTACTGTTCTTGCCCAGAAGTCATTATCTTATGTTTGTGCCACCAGAATTAATGATAACTTAACGGTGGTGACATTGATCCCGCCAATAATACTTATACACTCGAACATGTTTCATACTTGGAATACCTGTAAACCTTAGATAGGCAGTTTCACAAAGGGCTAGATGTTAGGACGAAATCGTTTGCACAAGGTTTGCAGTATTTCGAGGTTTAAAGGCATCAAACAAAAGATTCTTATACTAACAGCTGCGAGGTTTTTTACCCATATTATGTGAACTAATTTCGCTAAATCACCTCGCACTGTAACGCCGGGGTGTTATAAAGGTCTAAGAGATGTCAGGAGCGTAGTGGGGAAGTTGTTTACCATTGCTGTCAATTATAAATAGCAAAGGCCCTAATGCGGAGCCTTGAGAGATGCCAAACGATGCCAATGAAGGAAATGAAACTGTTTTTCTGTGGATAGACTTCTTTTTTATATTGATTGGAAGAAATTAAATAATTTGTAGCTATATGAAGATTTAGAAATTGTTTTTAGGATGAAAGTATGTGTTATAGTGTCCTTATGAAGAAATATGTAACTTCAAACATGATATTTTTGAAATGTTACCAAAAAAAGGAAATAATAGAAATAAATATAATAAATATATAAATAGAAAATAAATATCTTCGAAATAAAGAATATGATATTGCAGTAGTTACATGGTCCAATTTTTACGTCGATAATATATTATGTAAGATTTATACACCACTTCTTTATACACATATACAGACATACAAACTCATTTCACTACATATTAATTTAATGTTTTTGTTACTAATAGCAGATAGGACAAGATTAAAAAAAGATCTATAAAATTAAGCTAAGTTTCAAATATTAAAGTAAAAGTCCACAGAAAAAAATGAGATGAAGATTTTTCATTGGTTCTTTAACTTTAACCGTCTACTTACTTTGTGTTCCAATATTCATGACAAAATTTAACACTGATTTTTTCCATCATATGATTAGAGAAACGGTTGATAATAATGTGCGATTGGTAAATACCAAAGTGGATATTGGAACAATACACACGAACAAGCAATGGATCAATTTAAAACAAAATACCGGCGTTTTATGGACTTTATAATTGTTATACATTATTCACATTACCGCTGTATGCATAAAGTTCATTGCGCCTCAAAATTTCCATGACTGACTCAGCAATATTCTCAATTTTCATTGCAGAGGCGCATGCGTGCAGAGAAAATGGCTAAATTAACGGTGTGTTGCTGGCTTTACTTAGCGAATAATCGATCATTTTTAATATTGTCAGTATTAAATTCGGTCAGCGCACACTGTCTTGAGCATGCTGCCTCTTAATGGAGTTAGATCTAGCAAATAGGGTTTGCAAAAAACGTTATAAGCAAGGTTAAAAGAGCAATATGCTTGGTTAATCGTCATGAGAGATTTGAACCCTACGCAACCTGACAATAGAGTTTAAAGTCAGCACACCGTTAGTTGCTCTTGGCCGACAACACTCCGGACCACTGATGGGCAATACAGTTTTCAGTCTACGACACGACGAGACGTTAAGGTAACTATCATGTTTGGTTTTTTGGCGGGGCGCGTTTTGTGCACTCAAAATTGACGCTATAAATATTGAATAGTTAAAAGTCCATGACTTTTAATCCATTGAGCCCCGAATGGCCAGATCCGGCCGCGACACAATAGATTTTCTATTGTGTCTGTGATTCCGGGGCCTGATGGATTAAAGGTCCATGACTTATAACTATTTAAATTATGGTTTTATACAGAAAATATTTAAATTTTAAAGTTATTATATTTTTTACGCAAAATAAGAAAACATTCCTAATTATAAAAAAATTGGTTGTTTGTAAAGTAGGTTTACGATCGAGATGTTTACGTGATAACGTCTTATTGGTGGCAGCGCTCGAGATGAGACGGGAGATCGGTCCGTCTCTCTCTCGTTATACCTGCGATCGCGCTCGTGAGGTTTTGGTGTGACACAAGTTTCTGAACATGTCACCCGACTAAAACGATTTTAAAAACGTTATCACGTTAAAAAAAAAAGCCCGCCCCGCCAAACGCAACACGATTCGCAATTTGGATCCGTTCGGATCGTCGTACCCACTCCCGTGTCGCACCGCAGACGTGGAGGACGTGAAGTTCGTGATCAACTACGACTATCCGAACAACTCGGAGGACTACGTGCACCGCATCGGGCGCACGGGCCGCTCGCACAACACCGGCACCGCATACACGCTGTTCACGCCCAATAATTCCGCTAAGGTGGGTATTAGGGTACTTTTCCACCAGAGATGTGCGAGGATGATGTTACATACCTATGTATTTTGTAAAATTAAATTGTAAAACTGACATGATTTAAAAGAGCAACTATGGAGTTTCTTGCCGGTTCTTCTCCGTAGATACTGCTTTCCGAATCGGTGGTAAATTTTAAAATATGTAATGACGTTTCAAAAGTGCTTCTATAAGAAGTCTAATTGAATAAATAAATGTTTAAGTTTGAGTTTGATGCGTAGCGAGGGATGTGTTTGTAAAGAACCAATCATATCGCTTCATTTAGCGTTTGAAGCGATACTATTGGTTCTTTACAAACACAGCCCTCGCTACGCTTCCTCGCACATCTTTGGTGGATACGCAGCCTAAGTCTGCAATACATTTATATGCTCTCTATATGTTAGTTTTAAATAAATTTTGAAGTGAATTTTCTCGTTGAGAGTAAAATTATAAGGTCGCGGCATGGCAATAACGTCACGTCATGGAGTAAGGCGACGATTTTGGTAACTTTGAATCTTGCTAAAGAAGTTTCACTTTTGATGCGTCTGCTCGGCACACGCACTTTTTTGTTTATTAACATCTTGACAAGAGCTATTGATAAAAATAATTTGCAATAAACTAGATTTCATCCGCGGCTTTGTTCGCTGTTGAATTGTAAATCTAAACTCCTGTTTATATTGGACTCAAAAGTCTTTGGAAAACATCTCAATTTTATTGTAACGTGAACCACGTCTTAGGCAAAATGATGCATACTTTTATATTATTAAAATAAACAGGCGAAGGATTTGATGTCGGTACTGCAAGAGGCTAACCAAGTGGTGAATCCCAAACTGATGGAGTTAGCGCAGTGCGGTATGGGCTTCAAGGGAAAGTTCAGTGAGTATTTTAGTAAATTTATTTGTCTAAAACACTATTTTTAAAGGGCCTTGTATTGTTTATATTATTGATTTGTATACAACTACCCACTTTTGTTCGTACAAAATTTGTTTGTGTACTTTTTGTTTTCTTGTTTCAAAATAAAAGTAAGCTCAAATTGTAACTCCTAAACTAACCGAAAAATAAAAAAATGTGAAAGTTGTTACATAGCGCTGCAATAAACCTTTCAATTGTACTTGTAATGATTTATTCTTTTCATTTCCTTCTCATTATATTAATAAGATTAAAGATTAATATATATTCTATAATAAAACAAATAATATATTTATTAATTGCAGACCGCGGCAGATACCGCGACAGAGATGACGAGCCACGTGGTGGGGGACGCGGCAGGGGAGGCGGCAGGGGAGGCGGTAGAGGCCGGCCCGATAGAGGTGAGATTTTGAACAGTTAGGAGATGATAAACAGTTATACACACAAAAATATTTCATAAAAAATGCCCGACAATTTTTTTGGAGAAAGGTTTGGTGAAATTGTAAAAATATAAACACAACTGAGTAAGATTCAGCAGATTATTTACGAAATTATTTCAGGCTAAATAAATAATATATACTAACCTAACTTTATTTATGCACTCTTACTGAAAAAAAAAAAAACTGATAGCCAAAAAACTAATAAGTAACAAATGTTCTCATCTAGAATAAAATCTGTTTCTATATAAAATTTCATATGGATAACGCGATCAGTTTTTACGAGAAAGAGTAACAAACATAATATATGTTTATATCCATTTTTCGTATTTTTATAATAAAATACTAAATTGTCTATACTCTTTCAGGATCAAGATGGGACAATAACGACTCCAATGGTTTCCAAGGGTCCTCGTTCAACCGTCCCGAGGGAAATTTTCCCCGGCAAACCTTCAACAGGGACCAGGATAGAGAATCATTCCGTGGTCGTGGACGTGGGCGTGGGCGTGGGAACTTCAGTAATTATGGACAAGGGTCTGGGTACGACCAGAACCAGGGTTATCAGCAGAACAGCTATTATAACATGTACTCACAGCCGGCTGAACAAAATTAATTTGTAAAATGTGTATTGTAAACAGACTTGGTGTTGAAGGTCATGGATTGTATGGGTATTCCAGAAGTTTTAGTTTAAGTAAATAAATAAAACTTTTTATCCCAGAAAGTTATATAGTATATACAGACAGTTTTGTTTAGGATAGGGAGGATTTTTTTTATTGTAAACTTCAAGTTCAAATGTATTTTTTTGTGTTTAAATATTTCGAATGAGTCAGAAAATTTGGAGAAAGAAATCTACTTGGAAAAAAAATTACTTAAACAATTTTCATTAGAAAGATCAACAACTCTTAATAAGATTAGAAGACTTCATAATGCGACGCTTGTCGTAAAACAATATGTTTCGTTAAAATATAATATCTTTCTCTAATAATACTTGTTCAAATGCTTCAAGTCTGTTTACATTACATAAGTGCTATGTGATACAGTTTGTATGTTGATATCTGCAGATATTGGGGTATGATTGGGCAGAATTTTTTGTAAAAATTATATTTAAATATAATATTTTATTTTAATTTGATTTTATTAAATTTATTTAACCTAGACCAAATCTCAAACTAATAGACCTGTACTTTTCAATGTTTTTAATGTGTTATTACTTTCATAACTTTTAAAAACTAAAATAGTTTAAATTATAACAGTTAGGGTTAAATAGATGATAAATATGTGTAAGAATTACGTTATATTTCTTTAATTAAATATATATTCTGCACTTATACAAGCAACATCGACTGTAAAGCTTGTATTACAAAATATGTAGTAAAAACATAGTAAAAATTGGTATTTAGTAACCTTTTAATTCATATAATATGACATGGTCGAGATAAATTGGTTTTCCTAAAAACCTTCAAAAACGAAACACATCACATAAAGAAAATATAAATGCATACATACTTAGTATGTTTGTGGCCAAATTGACCATATCTTCAATATACATAATATAATTGTAGAAATAGGGGATAGAATTTTTTATTATTTAACTACACCATAGCATTTTCTTACTAAATCATAATAACATAGAAAATACATGTTTCAAAAATTTACCATATTTTATGGTGCTCTCTAATAAAATGAATTTGCAACACCAAATGATGATGACAAAGTAAACAGCAGTAAAGCTAATGGAATTTCCGAATTAATCGGAATTATACACATGTATTCTCTATGTTAAATGATTATTTAAGCTTAGAATAGATTGCCGTAGGAAATGTTCAATTTTATAATACTGTGGTTATGCTTTTCCTAACTTGGGCATTGATCAATTTAATTTCGTGCACTTTTTGCACTAATTAAGCTAATGTCACATAACATAATAAAATGTTTGAATCTTGCTAAATATTTGGATATTTTGATTTATGCAGTAACATTAGCTACATTCCTGTTTGAAACTCAGTATTGATAATGTGCAATTCAAGTAATAAATGGATAAAATAATTGATGTGTTTTATTTATTGTCTTCTTTACTTACTACCTTACTAGAATACTCTCCACAATGCTATAGGCATACTTTTTACGATTCATATTAGAATGCTCGTGTCTAATATTAGAGGGCATTTACATCAAACGAACATAGATCAGGAGCATTATTTCGTGATCTTATAGAGTAAACGAAAATTTGTTTTCAGTGTTATTCAGTATTAGAACATTGCATAGAATCTTTTCAAAAGCACTAAAAACAACGAAAGTACACAATAACTTGATATAGTGGGGTAAGAATGAGTTTGTTTGTTTGATGTCAATGCACCGTTGGAGCTAGCGCGCACGAGCAGCTTTGTCTCCGCAACTATTTTGTCTCTCCCATCAATTGTATGGGGAGTTGCGTCGCTACGTGCGCGCACTTTCATACTAGCCCATGGGTGGAGAGACAAAATAGTTGCGGAGACAAAGTTGCTCGTGCGCGCTAGCTCTTAGAGCAATGAAATTGTTTTCAAACATTTCTTGAAAAGGGTACAAAGAATGAAACACAATTTAGTTGACATCACTTTATTCCTACATCAATAATAACTTGCTTACACTTTCAAAGATATTGTATTTATTTAAATAATTAATGAGCTGGTGCCTTCTGGTCGGGGTCGACATAGTCCAGCTGGTTCTCCTCATCGTGAGGCCAGAAGGTTGGCTTGTTGATGGGATCCATGGCCAGCTCTGGGTAGGCATCACGGAAGTCTTCCATGGTCATCTGGTCGAACGGCAGCAGAGCCTTGGTTTCAGCGATTTCATTCTCGTATCTGTTAAATTAAGTTTGTACTTGTAGGTTTGTTTTGTTATTCCAAAAAAAAAAAATTGTAAATGTTTTAAAAATTGGTCAAAATTGGTCAATTTTATAAAAATCATTATATTCTAAGCATTTACAAAACAAATCTCAGTTTTATTGGATTTCTTAGACAAGAGAAGGCAAACCAAGCATGTAAGACATGAGCATGTAAGTTTAAACGCTACAGCTTTTAATTTAAACTTTATTCATTTAATAATATACTCACTTGGAAATGTTAGCGTTAGATTCCTTAATGAAAGCTTGAATTTCCTTTTGAATCTCAGCCCATTGAGCGTCAATCTGTGATGTCTGTGTATCAGCTGGGTAGGGGATCTTCAGAGCCTCATATTGCTTCTGGAAGTTGTCGACCATGCCGGGGATGGCGATGGCGGCCTTGTACTGCGACCAATTGATCTTGGGCGCTTCGGGAGGGTTAGCCAACACCCTACGAAAACGTATAGTTTTAATTTTTAGTGTAGTTAAATTGTATCGAATATATTTAGTAAATAATAAATAAATGTAACTTCATATAGCATGTTTATTGGACAACCATACCTTTATTTAAATGTTTGTACTAAAGAGTATGAAGTTAATCCATCAGTCCTCGGAATCACAGACACAATAGAAAATCTATTGTGTCGCGCCCCGATCGGGGCTTACGGTGGTCAATGGGTTAAATTATAATACACTGTGAATATTTCATTACAATAATTTTACCGGCTTCCCTTTATATTATAGTTTGAGAATATTCGGCATAACATGTAATAAATAAAATAATTTACGAGAAATTTAAAATTATGTAACATTCATGTCAAAACTAACCTTCGGAGATAGGTGTCGGACTTCAGTTTGAAAGCAGCCAAATTGGCTTTTTGGTTGGGCGGGACCCTCTCAGCGAGGGCAGCCCAGTTAATTGAGCTTTGTGCAATCCTTTTTGCCATTTTTATAAAAATTTACTAAAGGACCTTTCCAGACACCGTCACTGATAAATTGACAATTTCTTGTAACCATCGACAAGATATTTTGACAGTTACAGACTTGACAAAATTTTTATAGATGTGTTTATAGATAATGGAATAGTTCATAGACATGTAACTTCCTCTGTGGCTTCGCTCGTTCTTGAATTTTGGATTAAACCATTTAACAGCATTTAACATTTTCGAGTCCATCTGAAGACATTCAAAAATTTAGTCAAAATCGATCCAGCCGGAGTAATTCAGAAACAGACAAGCACACGAACAAACAATATAGGTAGTATAGATTAATTATTTTGGAATGACGTTAATTTTATTCTCGTTTATAAATATTCTAAAAGGCATATATGTGAGGCCTTAATTATTTGAAACCATTCAGTAGTAAATACGCGCTCAATATCAACAAACAATCATTTTGTAAATATCTGAACATCACACAAAGTTATAGGGAAACTGTTTATAAAAATACTGTATTAATCTTTATAATTTAAAATATGTACGTTAGATGGCTTCAGGATTTCACGAATATTACAGGTGAATATCTCAGGAGAAAAGAGGAAATTAATTTCGTGTTTCCGAGATTCAGCCGGGCCGGGCCGCACGGGTGCCTTGATACCCGTGATTAATTCCGATAGATGGCGCTATAATTAGTGTTAAAACTTAAATTTGTTATACCAACAGGGCGAAGCCGCTGGGAAACAGATGTTAACCAGGCGGCAGCCAATGTATAAAATGTGAGAAAGTTGACATTTAACTACTTTACTAAATATTATCTTTACTTTGTTAGTGCAATTGTTCCAAGAGATCCAAAGCAGTGGGGTCTAGGACTACCTAACTACTCGTTTTTGATTACTTTAAAACTTCTGTCGGCGGTCTCCCACTTAAGTTTAGTTTATTTAAGTTATTAGTAACACATTTTAGTTCATTAACTTTTATAAATTGATATTCATAGCCTCATAGGTATGGCATATAAAATAAAACGTGGTATTTTTCTCCCAAATATTTTTATTCACT
>CAJQZN010019721.1:0-13938 GCA_907164685.1 Colias eurytheme | reverse complement strand
AGTCCAGGTACAAGCAAGGGTCAAAACGGTTGGGCGAGAAAAGGGTCTGATAGGCAAGCAGGGGTCGTAAAATAGTAGAAAAAACCAGAAAAATAAACACGAAGTCACTCTCGAACAGCGATGAACGAAGTGAAAAAACGTAGTATTTGTATTCTCTTTGGTGAAAAAGTTAAATCTGTATTCTGTCGGTCAAAGTCAAACCGTTATCAGTGTTGCCAACATAGCTGGCCCTAATGTCGCCGTTTCTCGTGCATGAAGTAGCCTGTGAAGTAGCCTATAGGATAGAGTATAGATAGTATATATCTATAGAGTGCGAACAACCAAGTGGGAACAGTAGGCACAGGTGGGAACAACACGACGTTCCCGCCGCGCGCGCTCGTAGTCGTGGTTGAGTGCTGACGAAGTGCGTTGCTCTGGATTTTTATTCATATCTAGGAATAAACATGGTGAAATGTGCAGTTATATCTTGCAAAAACGATACTAGAAAATACACAAAATTGAAATCCAGTATCACATTTCATCAGCAAGTCGATTGTTATACTTATTTTTATGAAAATAAATCTAGCATCGCGGGGGTGAAGGGGAGGTGGGAGGCGGACACGCGCGGGCTAGCTCGCGCGCCTCACTGCTGCCACGTGATCGTAGTGATGTGACCTGACCAACGCTGTACTCGATATAAAATTTACTAGAAGAACTATATTTTAACTAATTATTTATTTAACTTTAAAATTAAAACTCTTTTTGATTCTCGTTCTGAGTAACCTAAATGGTGAAAAATCGCCTACATTGGCAACACTGACCGTCATTAGTCAAAATATTAAAATCAAGAAAGTATTATTTTACGCCGAGATTTTACGCTTCAAATCAAGAAAGTATACCAATCCATACTTCCATAAACATACTTACTTATACCTTGATATTTATTGGTCCATGCTTATATTATTACATATTATAAATTCGAAAGTAACTCTGTCTGTCTGTCTGTTACTCAATCACGCCTTAACTACTGAACCAATTTGCATGAAATTTGGTATAAAGATATTTTGATACCCGAGGAAGGACATAGGATAGGTTTTATCCTGGAAATCCCACGGGAACGGGAACTATGCGGGTTTTTCTTTGACTGCGCGGGCGATGCCGCGGGTGGAAAGCTAGTATACACTAAATCAACTCATAGACAAAAAAATATTTTCACATAAATTTTTAACATACGTTCTATCATGGATTCTATTAGTCCATGTAACAGATAATATATAATATTTTGGCACATTGATTTTTTTAGTAGCGACATCTCTTAGCTACATTAAACCAACTTAATGCTCTAAGGCGACATCTAGTTCTTAAATGTATAAAAAAACCGTAGAGTGAGAATGAACTATAGAGACGACATCGGCGTATACCCGAACGAGATGGCGAATCCTTACGTCAATGTTGCCAACTATTACAAATACTTTTTATCCGAAAAACTGGCAAAATATCTATAAATGTTTGGGTATTTTTTTGTAAGATAGGTTTATGAAGAAAAAGACAGATTTGAAAAGATTTTGTTATTTATTAACTTAACTAGCGACCCGCCCCGGCTTCGCACGGGTGCAATGCTGATACTAAATAGTAAATACACTAGAGAAAAACTGTGAACGTTGTATATAAAAACATAGCGGCCCGCTCCGGCTTCGCACGGGTATAAAATATATAGCCGGGCAATATAATATTAACTTTTGAAATTAACAAAGTAATATTGTTCAACATGATTTTTTATTAACTTTTGAAACATAAAAGTAATATTATAGAACAATGAAATCAATTTCAAACGGAAGAGAATATAGGTAACAAAAATTAGAGGAAAAGTTATTTACGATCGATCTGAGATCGGGATTAAAAAAAACTATAACTGTGGAATAAAGTTTAATGGTAAAGTTGTAGGTATTTAACATATTTATTACAACTTTTGCTTTTACACTTCTCGCAATTAACCACAAATGTCGAAATATCCCAGTTCATATATTTTTTATAAAAAAAAACAAGGCTAAAGTTTAGATATCATTTCAATCAATGGTAAATAATAATAGAAAATACAGTAAAATTAGGACAAAAAAGGTCAAGTGCGAGTCGGACTCGCGCACCGAGGGCTTCGAACAAACTTAGGTAATTGTTTTATTATGTTGTATCTTTAAATGTTGCTTGTAGCAATTTTTTCTTTGTCTGTGCTATAGGACGTGGGGAGTACCTTGTAGGTTGTGATTCCCTTGCAAGTAGTTGCTAGTTTCAGAATATGCGGTTTTAATTGCTATTTAAAACCGCATATACCGCAATATGTTATAAAACAGATACGGGAATAATTACGAAAGACAAAATTTTTTTATTACATTATATAAAAAAAAAATATTTTTATTTTTAACTTATAACCCCTTTACTCATGAACGCAAATATTGTAATGTATTCAATTGATATTCACATCAAAAACTTAGCTTTATAGTCATAAGTGTATTTCTCTCACGCATTACTTGTCATTTTAGTGCCTATTTATAATAAAAAAGTACTGGAAATAGTTCGAATTAAAAGCAAATTAAACGAAATACATTTATTTGAAAATGAACAGCAAAATGACGGTAGAAATAAATGGGTAGAGGTTCCGCGATAATGTGCGCGCGAGTAGCAGACGAAAGCGCGCCGCACCGCGGTGAGGAAGGTGGCCTTCCGGATTTTACTCCAACACGGCCTCTCCTGACGGGGCAGCGTCCTCGCTGCCTTCATGGCAGCTGCAGCTCGTGTGGAAGGGCCAGCTTCGCAGTCTTCAGCGTTATGATGTGCATCGTAACCTGGAATATACAAAAAAACCGACATTGAAAAAAACATACTTAAACCAATGCAAATGAGGAAAACTGAACCTGAACTGGTTCATTCTCACTCTACGAAAAAAACTTATAAAAATGCCAAATGCTGCTGTGAGTGACATCTATCGACAAAATTGGGAACTGAGAAACGAGTTACGTTTTTTTTTTATGGCGATTGAGTCCTATAAATTTTTATTTGTCCATGAAGCGTAGACAGAGAAACACTGATAAGCTCAGGGTTTATTCCTCTGAGCTGATAAGTATATAGCATGTTATATTATAGTCTATGATGTCCACAGGGCACAGAGCAAGTAATGAACATATCATTAAAACAATCAAAATTGAAATTTTTTATTCCTATTTATAATCACTTTTTTGTATTTAGTTCTCAATTTTCATCATTTATGTTGTTGCGTATGTTGTAAATTTGGATTATAATATAAAATTCGATCAGTTTATTCAGCTGGCAGCACGGGATCACCTCGATTAAAATGTCAAAAGTCAAATAGCGGCAGTACACATGGGGCCAAGGCGTTGGGCCAACGTGTTGGGAAAAAATGAAGGATATCAAGGTTCCTGTTCACACATTGGCGTACTGATCATTCTGCATTGGCGCTTCAAAGATGGACGTAGTCCGTAGAAGTTCTTGCAGCCGCGGCAATTTATTTATACTGTGCGTTTAATTATTACGTACATGTGCACCAATAATAATGAGTGTACTCTGCCGTCTACGATGATACCATTTTCCAATCTCTATTGTCCTTTTTTATTTCTGTATAAATAAAACATTATTATGTTTAGATTTTTTCAAATGTTTAAAATGTGTACATTTTACATTTAATTTAATATTAACTACCTATAAAACGAAACTTTAAAGATTATAATATTATTATATTAAATTATAATATTATTTATGTAGATAATAAAGCACAATTTGATAAAAATTATGCTCATTGTACCTATATTGTTATTTAATTTTTAAGAACAAGTAACTTATTAATACTATTTTACTCATTTTATAAATATATTCATTTTTTTATCTCATTGTATGAAAGTGAGATAAGAAAAACATCTAGAATAATATAATAAATAGAAAATAAAACATCTAATTTATTGAGTCATATGGTTTTTATTTTTGTGTAAGTAGTTCATGCCGTGGATTCCAAATTATTCCTTCATGTACAAATTCTACGAATTGTAAAACCTCATTGCTTGTCCACATCGGCGCCAACGTGTGAACGCTGCTGTTTGCGGAGCGCGCCAAGATCCTTTGATGTGTGCACAAAAAACCGACAACATTCGGTTGGCCTGCCAATATTGGCGCCAACTAGGCTAATGAAGCCAACATACCGCCAAGTAGCTCTCTACACGTTGGCCCAACCCGTTGGCCCAACACGTTGGCCACATGTGTACTGCCACCAAAACATATCAAACATTCATGTGTCAAAACAAATCGCAAATGCTGAAGAATCGGCGTCTGTGCTAAATTGTTTTATTTTTAATCTTAAATAAATCCCGTAAATAAAACACCTAACTGTACATATATATTTCTATATTTACTTAAAATATTGTGACCAGAATGTCTTCCTTGCAAAAAAGTATTATGAAAAGCAAACTCCCTCCAAGAGTGCCACGAACCTCAGGCGTATCCAAGTAAGATATTTTTTTTAATATAATTTGATTTCTAAATTGAGTTATATTATTTTCTAAGTACATTCATGTCTATGTATTTTGTTAGTTGATAGTATTATTCCACAATGATCTAAGAGTTATCTCAACTAAATTTCCAATCATACATTATTCATTTTAATGTAACAGCTTTGGAAAGGGAGAGAATATATTTACTTTTCAATAATTTCAAATGTTTACGTGAATTCAATTTATTGTGTTTCATCAATTAACATTATTCATTTTAGACACATAGAATATTATCAAACATTTTTCTAATAGTTCATAATTCTATAAAAAAATGCAAATATCTTACTGATGATGATAACTGTAGGTATGTGTATTGCGTAAACAATAATAGATTAACATACAATTTTGTGATAAAGCCATCTTCTTATCTGCAAAGCGAACAATTAAAAGGGCTATATTGATTTCAACAGAATATAGTATTATAGTACATCACTACATATTTCTAGGTTGGCACCGTTCGGCGCGTCCCGTAAGCGCGACTACACACCAGTATCATGGAAGCAGTTCTTTGAGAAGTGTGTAGATCTCGAGACTGATGGAGGCACCTTCCGAGTCTACCTTTCACCGGAACCTGATCATCCGCAGAGGCCGAGGATTGTGACGCTGCATGGTGGTGGTTATTCTGGTCTCAGCTGGGCTTGTTTTACAGTAGGTATAGCTTTTAGAGCTTATTATTAAGGCAACAGTATTTTATAGCGATTATTTATCAGCTCCTATTTGTTTTCAATGATTTAATGAAGTAAGAAATTCATTCTGATTAGGCCTTGTTATTATATCTATCTAAATGAAACCCGTTTCGCGTTGTCACTACATCATGTGTGAACGGCAGGGAATAAGCAAATACATAAGGAAATCAGTTTAATTGAAGTTTTTTATACATATTTATTAATTACCATTTAATTAGGTATTATCATCAGGTTTAGACAATGGCTTGGCACTTTTTACTTGTTTTTCTTTTTTTTTTTGTCGACATTATAAATTGAAATTGATATTTTTGGTTAAGGCATTCACATAAAACTGAAAGAATAGCATAAATTCGGTTGCTCTGGCGGGTCACGAGTGGCTGAGTTGGTCAGGCATCCGCCCCGGAATGGCGCGAAAGGATGCGGGTTCGAGTCCCGCCTCGTGATCGAATTTTTTCTATCTATACTATAATATTATAAAGCTGAAGAGTTTGTTTGTTTGTTTAATTGAACGCACTAATCTCGGGAACTACTGGTCCGATTTGAAAAATTCTTTCGGTGTTAGATAGCCCATTTATCGAGGAAGGTTGAAATGAATGAAAAAAAGGATGAAATATAGCCTATAGGCTATATTTCATCACGCTACGGGCAACAGGAGTGGAGCCACGGGGGTGAAACCGCGCGGAGCAGCTAGTTCTTTATAAATTTAGACATTATAAATTTTTAGTTGTAGATCAGGCGTTTACTAGAAATAGCGAATGATTTTTATTGAGGTAAATACATATATGTATGTACCGATGCAGCAATTTGATCCGCGAATAAAGAATTTAATGCCGCGAACATAGGAATTAAGTCGCATTTTTTTCATCCGCGAATAGTGAAACCGAATGAATGAATGAAAGAAGCGCGAATAAGGAGCTTTTACTGTATTACCAAAATATATTTTTTTCTTGCAGGAAGAAATAACGAACATGGTGCACTGCCAGGTTGTGTCAATAGATGTGAGAGGTCACGGAGAAACGCAGGCCAAAAACCCTGACGATTTGAGCATTGATACTCTTATAAAGTAAGAGATTTTATAGATTTTGTTTATTTTAACACATACATAAATTTATTTAATTATACTGACTAATTGACTGACCGGTTGGCTTGGTTGGTAGTGGCCCTGCCTTCCAAACCAGAGGTTGTGGGTTCGATTCCCACCAGGGGCAAATATTTGTGTGATGAACATAGATGTTTGCTCTGTGTCTGGGTGTTAATTATCTATATAAGTATTTATTTAAAAAATTATGTATGTTTATCAGCCATCCGGTTTCCATAACACAAGCGAAAGCTTAGTATGGGATCAGATTGTGCCATGTGTGAAAATTGTCCTGAAATATTTATTTATTATTTATTTATACTCTACTAGCTTCGCTGCGCGGTTTCACATGCATGGCTCTGCTCCTGTTGGTCTTAACATGATAAAAAATAGCCTATAGTCTTCCTCGATGAATGGGCTATCTAAACACCAAAAAAAAATTTCAAATCGGACCAGAAGTTCCTGAGATTAGCGCGTTCAAACAAACTCTTCAGCTTTGTAATATTAAGTATCTATTTATTTAAGCGCAAATCAATGCAATTTTATGCAAGGCAATTTTTTATCTTCAGACAGTGATCAATAATTTTTAATACAGGACAATGGACTATTAATGTTTAGTTAATCATTGAAACTGAATTAATTACATTATTTTTGAATTGAGAATCTACATCAATAGACTTTTATTTATATGTATTGCGACTAGCAAACCGGGCGAACTCCGTTTCGCCACCAGAGACACTTTTTCTTTGCTATAAATCTCACGGAGCCCGAGACCTTTCCAATGAATGCAAAACCGTGGAAATCGGTTCGTGCGTTCTGGAGTTATAGCGTCAGGAAGGAAAACCTGACTTATTTTTATATAGTACATTTTTATATTTAGGGTTTAGGGTATGCGAGGATTTTATTCAGGCGGGAGGCAGGCGGCCCACCGTGCCCCCCCGCAACTAAGTATATTTAAACCCATAATCCTCGGCTTGTGGAATGCAAATGGTCTGTCAAATCATACTCAAGAACTAATATATTTTTTGCAAACTCATCAAATTGATTTTATGCTTATTTCTGAAACGCATTTTACCGTCAAATCCCACTTCCAAGTGCCAAGGTACAAATTGTATCACACTAACCACCCTGATGGCGGAGCTCATGCAGGTTCTGCAATACTAGTCAGGGACAATGTCAAACACTACGTCCACAATCCAATAAGCACTAACGAAATTCAAGCCACTACCATCTCTATTGAGAGTGCAAGTGGCCCAATACTGGTCTCAGCGCTTTACATACCCCCAAAGCACAACCTAAAAGCTGAGCAATATATGTCTTTCTTCAATCAACTCGGCAATAGATTCATTGCAGCGGGGGACTATAACGCCAAACATACTGACTGGGGCGCAAGAACCACTACTACGAAGGGTCGTGAACTAAAGAAAGCTGTCGAGCAACTTAACCTATGCGTTACATCTACTGGAAAACCGACATATTCGCCTTCCGATCCAAAGAAGAATCCTGACCTGGTTGATTTTTTCGTAACGAAAGGTCTCCCCATCTCTTCCCTACATTGCAAATCTACATACGAACTATCGTCTGATCACACACCTGTCATAGCCGTACTGTATAATGAGCCTGTGGAAGTAACAAAACCTTGCAGGATTCATTCTCGAAGAACTAACTGGGAATACTTTCGAGAAATTATAGTCAGCACAATAGATAAACATATACCCTTGAAATCAGATGACGATATAACCACAGCTGTTGAGAGTTTTAACAATTGCATTCAAACTGCTGCCTGGAAAGCTACGCCCAAACATAGAGATATTAAGATCATACCCATGTATCCACAAATAGCAACCGAACTAATACTTAAAAAGAGACAGGCAAGAAAACAGTGGCATACCTCTAGACATCCAGAAGATAAGAAAAAATTTAACAAACTAGCGAAGAAAGTTAAGAACACTCTAGAAGACATCAGGAACATAGAAATAGAGAATCGCTTGCACAGCCTAGATGCCACCTCTGCAACAGATTACTCTTTGTGGAAGACAACTAAATCTTTAAAAAGCCCAATATCTTTCCAATCACCACTTCGACGGGATGATGGCACGTGGGCCAAAAGTGACGCTGAAAAATCAATCTTGTTTGCTCAGCATCTTTCGCGAGTGTTCACGCCGAACTCTGCTGACGGCTCTAGCAAGATATCTGAAGTAACAGAAGCTCTATCGACACCGCATCAGCTTTCACCTCCCATAAAAAAGTTCACGGCAAGTGAAGTTCGTTCCACAATCAATAATCTTAGCTTGAACAAAGCTCCTGGTTATGACTTAATAACAACTAAAGCCATGAAGGAACTTCCTTCCGTAGCCATTGACTTACTAACTGCTATATATAACGCTATACTGCGAAGAGAATACATACCTTCCCAGTGGAAAGTGGCTGAAATCATACTTATTCCCAAACCAGGAAAGGCTCCAGAAAACGTTTCCTCCTACCGCCCCATAGGTTTACTACCTGTTGCCTCAAAGATCTTGGAAATTCTCATTCTGAAACGCCTGGCTCCACTGCTAGCCAAATCTGATTTAATACCGACCCATCAATTTGGCTTCCGCAAAGGTCACGGCACGATTGAACAAGTCCATCGTTTGGTCGAGATGATTAATAACGCATACGAACACAAAAAATATTGTTCAGCAGCTTTTTTGGACATTTCGTAGGCATTCGATCGTGTATGGCATGAGGGCCTTCTTTATAAAATATTCCAAGCTTTACCTATAAACTTCTACCTAATCATTAAGTCATATCTTCAACAACGACACTTCTATGTTAAGCATGGAGACGACAGAACAAATCTCTACGAAATTAAGGCTGGTGTTCCGCAGGGCAGCGTAATGGGTCCTGTATTATATCTAATATACACTTATGACTTACCGACTAAAGAAGATGTTCTCGTTGGGACATTTGCTGACGATACTGCTCTCATCGCAATGCATGAGGATCCTGTATCTGCCTCGAAAATGTTACAGCAAAGCTTAAATGATGTCTCAGTGTGGCTGAAAGACTGGAGAATAAAAGCCAACGAAACAAAGTCGGTGCAAGTGACATTTACCCTCAGACGCGATACTTGTCCACCCGTTCAACTTAACGGAATAACAATTCCCCAGTCAGAAGATGTGCGTTACTTAGGTATATACTTGGACAGACGTCTTACATGGAAGAAACATATATTCACAAAAAGGAAAGCTCTTAGTGTACAGTTTCGCAAATTGTACTGGCTCTTGGCGCGTAACTCTGGCCTTTCACTGAACAACAAACTTCTTTTGTACAAGTCTATCCTCAAACCAATTTGGTCATATGGAGTTGAACTTTGGGGTACTGCAGCTCACTCTAATCTGGAAATTATACAACGTTTCCAGTCAAAAATAATTTGGAAAATCCAAAAGTGCACGCCTCATAATTTTTTTTTAATAAATATTTATTAATTCTTCTAAATTATTCATAACCGTCTTACAACACGTATTGGAAAAATTACCGTGGTCTAATCGTGGCATTAATATGAATGGGAACATGCTTAGTCATCTTAGATTTGCCGATGACATAATATTGTTCGCGGAACACCCTCACCACCTAAATAAGATGATCAATGAACTCAACCAAGCTAGCAAAAATATAGGATTGGAAATTAATCTTGACAAAACTAAAATAATGACTAACCACACTGCGACGCCCATCTTACTAGATTCCCCTCTCGAGTACGTAAATAAATATATCTACTTAGGCAAACAAATCTCGTTTAGTAAGGAAAGAAATTTCGAAGAAGTAAACCGAAGTGTGGCGATTACATGGAGCAAGTTCTGGAGCTTTAAAGAGATACTTAAATCGCAACTTCCGCTAGCAACTAAAAAAATAGTCATGGACACAGCACTACTGCCCTGCCTTACTTATGGTTGCCCAACATGGACCTTCGACCACATAACCAGAAATAAAATCCAGACTACCCAGAGAAGAATGGAAAGAAGCTGCCTAGGCATCAAACTTAAAGACAGAATAAAGAACATCGACATTCGGAAAAAAACAAAAGTATGTGATGCCTTGGGTTCTTCACTGAAGGGAAAATGGAAGTGGGCGGGTCACTTGGCTCGTTACAAAGATGACAGATGGACCCTAAGGTCAGTGAAGTGGTCGGGGCCAAGAGGCACCAGAACAAGAGGTCGACCAAGGGCCAGATGGGCTGATGAAATAGTAGCAGTTGCTGGCAGAAATTGGCTGAACTCAGCCCAAGACAGGGACAAGTGGCATTCTTTGGGGGAGGCTTTTACCCGTACGGGGTCCATAACTTAAGTAATCTAATCTAATTTTTGTTTTTTATTTTCTCTTATAGTGTACTTAAACTAAAACAAAAGCTGTAATCAACTTACTAAACTGTAACTTATGGATCAATAAAGCTTATTTATTTATTTTATTTAATTATTATTTTTGTTTATTTAATAACAATTAAACCACATCGAATCAGACCCTGAAAAATGAAAGGGTTCTATTCCTGAGCATACTCAAGCGTAAGAGAAAAAAAAAGACTCGATTAGTAAAGTATTTCGGTCGCTATCGTGTTAACAAGAAAAAGGATCCGCACATACAGACACACGGACGTCCAAGACAGAACTTTTTTAAACTGTTTTTTAACTAGTTTAAATAACAAAAATGACATCAAAAATATCATGAACGTTAAAAATAGTGTTTTTTCTGTGTGTGTATGTATTATCTTACAAGTGCAATGTATGATACATAAAGACATTTTAAGTTTGAAAAATCAGATGTTTTGCGCGAAGTGACAGTAGTACCCAACTCAACGCTTCGCTTATGAGGCGTGCAATACTTCGTATCATATCTCGAGCTCCGTGGTTCATTAGCAATTGTCATCTTCACCGTGACTTGTTTATTCCAACTGTTAAAGAGGAAATTCTCAAGAAACTTAAGACATATAAAAGCCGTATAAAAAATCACCCCAACATACTTGTCTGGAACATGATGGAGCCCACTCGCACTTTTAAGCGCATAAAACGGAGAGCTCCACAAGACCTCCTTCAACCGTAGAATCAGACTCACCATGATCATAGAAAATATTATATGGAGACGCCACTGGGCGTTTGCCATGCATGCCAACATTAAAACTCTTAACCACCAGCTTAATGCTTAATAAGGCAGATTGCAGGTTTAGAGGAGATTAAAAAAAAAAAAAAAAAAAAATATTTAGGGTTTAAATGAAATACTCGCTTACGAAGCATACATATTTAATGCGCTCGGCGTATTCGTCCGGCGATGTCAATCGGAAGTTTCATACTGTGTTACACATTACATTTATTGTTACATTATATCTTTGGTAAGTAAGCAAAACTCATACATCTTATATATAAAATTCTCGTGTCACAATGTTAGTCTGCATACTCCTCCGAAACGGGTGGACCGATTCTCATGAAATTTTCTGTGCATATCGGGTAAGTCTGAGAATCGGCCAACATCTATTTTTCATATGTACCACGGGCGAAGCCGGGGCGGACCGCTAGTATACATATATAAATCTCGTGTCACAATGTTTGTCCTCAATGGACTCCTAAACCACTTAACCGATTATAATAAAATTCGCACACCATGTGCAGTTCGATCCAACTTGAGAGACAGGATAGTTTAAACATGTAGGTACCACGGGCGAAGCCGGGGCGGACCGCTAGTTCTTTATAAATTTGCACGTAATAACTTGTTACAGAGACGTTGAGCAAATCCTACACAAGTTGTATGGTGAAGACGAGTTGCCCCCTCTAGTGCTCCTAGGGCACTCTATGGGAGGCGCCATCGCCGTGAGGGCGGCGCACCTGCCCGCACTGGAGCCCTACATACAGGGTGTAGCGGTTATCGATGTTGTTGAGGGTATGGGATTCAATTTTATTGAAGTGAATTGTTTATGATTGATTTTTTTTGAAGTGAAAACTTCTTTAGCGGCGTTGAGCACTTTTTCTGTAATGGGTATAAAATCTTAAACTCGCGTCAGGACACGTGACCTGATCGAAAAAGCGTAAGACGGATGGATATCAAACATGCTCAACGTTAATAATCAAGTTTTCACTTCTGCCGGCACTCCCGGAGTGCAACCTGTCTTTTTTTTACATGGTGGCAAATAAAACGCTTTCTTTAACGCTGAAAACTAAGGTCCTAAAGAAGTTTCACTTCTTACGTGTGTATACTAGTAGGTACACGCACACATTTTTTTATTTTTTCAGTGAAACTTCTTTAGGCACGTTGAGAAACAAAATTTCAAGGTCGCGTCATGGCAATACCGTCATGTCATGGAATAAGGCGACGATTTTGGTATCTTTGAATCTTGCCAAAGAAGTTTCACTTCTGACACATGTGCCCGTCACACGCTCTTTTTATGTTAAATTTCTGAATAATGGATGTTAGGTAAATTTATTTATAGATAATGATTTAATAACTGTAATCTGTATTGTATTTGTTTTTATGTAATCTGAAAGAATATAATTGATTCAATCATTGAATAGATAACATGTCAAATTATCACAATAATCAGAGACTTCATCATGCAAATTAATATGAATAATAAAATATTTTTTATTGAAAATTAGCTATTCGCCCCAGTTCTGCCCGATCCGTTCTTTTAGCAAGATTTTCAGTTTTTTTGGAAACAACATAACAAAGAATAAAAGTAAAATTTGCCTAATTTGGTATAATCGTTAGTTTAGTCAGGGCCGATTTTTCAATGCTTGGATAAAACTTATTCGTCGAATAATGTATAAAACTACCATTTTAAAAAGTATTCTAATTGCCCGTATTTGACAGTTTACGTGACATTTTAATATTATCGTGTAATACTTTATTGGACGGATAAGTTTTATCCAAGCATTGAAAAATCGGCCCAGTTAAGTTATGCGCGTACAAACATTCCGGCGATTTTTAAGCTATTGCATAGCTACTATCGCGGGCCTTGAGCGCGGGGACCGAATCAAGAAATTCCGTAACGAAAAAACCTCACGCTCCCCACTCCGACGGGTACGAAGGTGTGGCTTGAAGGCATAGCATGCAATAGCTTTACCGCGGCAGTCCCCGAGTGCCACACGTCTTTTTTGACGTGATAACGTTTTTAAAATCGTTTTAGTCGGGTGACATGTTCAGAAACTTGTGTCACACCAAAACCTCACGAGCGCGATCGCAGGTATAACGAGAGAGAGACGGACCGATCTCCCGTCTCATCTCGAGCGCTGCCACCAATAAGACGTTATCACGTAAACATCTCGATCGTAAACCTACTTTTCAAACAACCAATTTTTTTAGATATAATATGTATTATCATATTAACATTACAGGTACTGCTATGGACGCACTTGCGAGTATGCAGAGCTTCTTGCGCGGCAGACCGACGCATTTCAAGAGCATAGAGCATGCCATAGAGTGGTGGTATGTATTCAAGTCGTCTGCAATTATATAAGGCACAAGTCAGGCCCCATATGGAGTACTGCTCCCACCTCTGGGCCGGAGCGCCCCAATACCAGCTCCTACCATTAGACCGCGTTCAGCGACGAGCCGTCCGAATTATTGATGACCCTAAGCTTTCCGATTCGCTGGATCCACTTTCACTGCGGAGAGA
>CAJQZN010019720.1:0-11464 GCA_907164685.1 Colias eurytheme | reverse complement strand
AGGATCGTACCTACTAATAAAAGTAACAAAATGAATTTTTTAAAGTTTCCAGTAATCTTCTGGAATCAATTTCAATAAAAATATAAAAAAAAAATATCAAGTATGAAGATGGTCTATAAAATGGATTGCGCTATGTTTACGTGAGCGTGATGTCCCGCGAACCACGTTGCGACGTTAAATACCTAAATTTGAGTAACGCAGATTTGTGACAGCGTCCTTAAGGTAATCAGTCCCCTCGTCCTGCTGTCCCCGTGTACATGTCGCAGTTGGATTATATAATCCGCCGTATTACAAACGGCCGGCATTTTGTAATATGCCGAAATTCGTCTTTTTCAAACATTCTACAAAAAGACGGTCGCGAGCTGACGGAGCCCCACTTCGTGGGGCTCCTATTTCTGTTTAGTTCTAAAAAACACGAACCTAACCTAACCCACCCCCTTATCCAAACCAAAAAATTCTGATTACGAATTTTCGGCATATTACAAAATGCCGGCCGTTTGTAATTCGGCGGATTATACAATCCGATTGCGACATACATACCCCTCGTCCCGCGTACCTTCCAATATCTTAGATGTTTTACATTTCCGACTGTTAGTTAGGAAATGTATGGATTTCCTAGGAAATGTGTACTATTTAAAATAATTTATTTCACACATTTCCATGCGATTTTAGGAATTACATATACATTTCCTGGGAATTTTATACAATGACGGATTACATACATTTCCGTTAACATATACTTACAATGTTTATAATTATAATGATAAATAGGCAGAAAATAACGGTCTATATAATGTTATGTTATATTATATTTAACCAGTAAATAAAATAAATATTGAATTAAAGTTTATGTGTAAACTGTAATTCGATACAAATGCAGGGTTAGAACAGGATTTTAAAATATGTCTCCGGTATTGGAAACGAAAATTATTAATATTTGTTAAACTGGTTAAATGGTGGTGGAATGTTGTTCCAACACTTATGGCTCTTTCAATTTATGCGTTTCGTATCGGACCGCTAGTCGCTACAGTGCCGAAGCTGTGCGTTTGTCGTACGGCGCACGGCCGGTCGTTTGTTTTCATACAAAATGCACGGTGCGGCAACAGCGCGGCGTCCGTACCGCGAACGCTCGACAGCAGGACGGCAATCTACAGATCACCCATATTTGGCAATCTCGCTTCACCTAATGGCCTTGTCTGTTCAAGCCGAAATGAATTAATTACCTACTGCAAAAATTAAATAATTTAGATTACCTGGAAAAGACAAGGAAAATAAACTTTAAACAAGTGTTCGACCGATTATTACCAAGTAGGTAAATAAATTAATGACAAGACAAGGTAATATGCTAATAATTTCCTAAAGAAAACATTTTTTTTCAAAATTTTCACATAATAGGTACTAGTACCTAACTAGACTCAAAAGTTTATGATAATTCAATGAATGATAAATAGAATATGTTTAAGTAAAATGAAGTAGTTTATTTTACAATAAATTAATCTTATAAATTACCAACTTTCATTCTACGGCTTCAACCGTGTGCCTTATTCAATCCCTGTTCCTACACCTTGAATCCAACTAATATTTATGCAACAAAATTGAGATGTCCTTTTTCAACGTAGGTATGTACCGTGTATGTAGTTATATCGAAATTTCCGTCAAAATCGGTTCAGACGCGTGCGGGAATACCTATTTTCTCGTGGTCCCACTATTTTCTATTTTGTCCTACTATGACGGAGTAACTTTCGTATTTATCTACAAAACAGAAATGATTTGATTGTTTGTTTGTTTGTATTGGATAGGATCCGAAACTACTGGATTGATTTGAAAAATTATTTCACCATTCGAAGCAAAAATTATACCTACCTGATGAACATAGGCTACTTTTTATAACGGGAAAATACTTCATTCTTATGGGAATCTATGTCGAAATATTTAATTTTAGGCGCATAAAGAAAAAAAAACGCAAAGGATCATTCAAAACCTTTTCTACGGTTTAAATCTCAAAACTTTTTGGTTCATACTTCATATAAAGGTAATCTGATAGGATTATTTAGAAAATAAAACAAGATGACGTAGGTAGGTATTTAACTTTAGTTTCGATTTATTATCATTATGATGATTTCTTGATATTCTTAACGACGCGGTTGGCGCAGAGGTAAAGTAACTGCCTACTGAGCTGACGGTCCCGGGTTCGATCCCCGGTCAGGGCAAATATTTGTGTGATGAACTTGATTATGTGTTTTTGGGTCTGGGTGTTATCTATATATGTATTTATAAAATATTAAATTATATTTATCATCGTCTATACTCTGTCCATTATATTATTTGTTTTTTGACAGCTTCACGCCTATGAAGGATTGTATTGTCTATGTTAAAATGTCATACAAATAATTATCGTTCTTCATGGACAGGTCCCGCCCACTTAGTGATGTCTACACAGAATTATTCAATGATGGGTCGATAGATTATAATAATCGATAGAAATACTCTGTAAAATATATCCGATGCAGAATAACTCTTCTATTATGTTATATAATTTAAACGTAAAGACAACCAAATTGTAAGATAGAAACAAATAAATAATAAAATATTAGTTTAGTTTAGTTTTAACATACAATGCATAGATATGTGATCTTATTATTACATATCTTATTAGTACGTTTACGTTGTAATTATTATTTACGTACCTGATTCGATTTATGATAATATTTTTAATTTATAATTGAAATGGTATCACAATCGATAATCTTTTGAACATCACTTCTGGTATCACCCGTCGAGCTGTCAAAAAGCAATTCTTATAGTCTTAGGGCGTATTCAGAAAGAAAGTTGTCGGCGCCGATCAGCGCTTATAAGCGCATGTTCATATATTTTCCTGCGCGGGTTACCAGCGCTTATAAGCGCCGATAAGCGCTTATAAGTTTCAAGCTTTCTTTCTGAATACGCCCTTAGATTATACATCTAAGCTTATAGTGGACAGACTATAGTACCCACAACATAAGCCTTAATTGAGATTACTGTGGGACTAGGTCGATTTGTGTAATATTGTCCTTTAATATTTATTTATAATTTATATACTTATAATTAAATGTGACTAGAAATAATATACTTACTACGGTTTAAGTATAGGTTGTATTATGTATATTATTTTGTAATGAGATCTTGCAATCAAATATTCACACAATCTCGCAAGTTTTCCGACAATTCATTTTTCGTATGAAAACGATCAATACACTAGGTACCTACCTAATATAAGCCGCTACAGGAACGCAGTTAGTAATAATTAATAACGGCTTTAACCCATTTACAATATTTTTTATAGGTACTGCAAAGGCAATGAGGTTATGTATTAAAAACGTAGTACATAATATATTATTATTAGTCTGTGGTCTGTGATATTATTATTAGTCTGTGTTAAAAACGTGAAAAGTAACGTAAAAACGTCTTAGTGCCATCTAGTATTCGTTTAGCATCACCAAATCGGAGGAGAATAACTTGTTTATAGTAGTTTCATGAGATGGCGTTGTTTTGAATATAAACTTTTCTGTAAAATTAGTTAAAATCGAGTGAAAATTAAATTAAATAGGTAGGTTCCATTTACAAAAGTATGTAAAAAATTATAAAAAGCAATGAAATTGCAATTAAATCTAATTTTGTTTCTTGCTGGTTAAAATGATACACTTAGCGGCATCTATTGGTAGACGGATGGCATTAATCGTCTTTTGTATGTAGTGCACCAGACATGGTAAAATCTTGTTGCGCTAATATTCGTGTTATTTGTTTTGTATACTGAACATTTGTAATAATCTATTATTTGGTTATTCGATTGTTTAACAGTAACGTACATTTTATTGTTATAACTATTACTGTTTATTCGAATAGTTTACTTAAGTATTATTTGATGATTATTATAGTATGTTTTATGAAATACAGGACATTTTAGTAAATGAAACAACTTTGGATTGTTTCACAAAACACGATAGTTATTATTATCATAGAAAATAGACACTGCACTGAAAACACGACTATTACTCATGATTACACAGTCATGAAAATTATACTATGATCCTATTACAGTTAAAAATGTAATCAGAATCCTCATCAGAACCTCACAGAAGGCGAATCCGCCGTGACCAGTCAGTACTTGTGTGGTGTGGTGTGTGATGTCTTTTTCGCGACTACCTTGTATACAGCAGCAGCGCTTGGGAAAAAGGGCTTCGCGACTCCGGCCGTTCTTCCTACATCGTATCTCCTGTCCCATTCGCTGATCGTATCCTGTCTCAAAATACGCTTGACGAATGAAACAGGACATAGATCGTAACTCGACGGCCGCAATCTTGCTGCCGTTCCTATAGACCCTGAAGACGTGGCTGTTCACCACGTCAGCATAGGCATCTATCAAGCCAAACCCCAGCTCTACTTGCTCTGCCGTATGTGGGTCCGTATCGCGGGTGCCATTCGTTCCATCTCCCTGTCCCTCAACACCGCCGGGTGCGACACACCCCTCTTGATCTCATAAAGCGTCGAAGCTTCGAGTATCCTGAGTTCAAGAGGGAGAATCCCAGCCAACAGCATCGCAGAGTTCAGGGAGACAGTCCGATATGCTCTGCAGATCTTCTGGGCAAAACCCCGTTGAACGGTGTTAAGCCTCTTTTGGACCCCCATCTTTTCCGCTTTGGGTGCCCACGCTGCTGATGCATACAATATAGTCGGTTATATAACTGCGATATATATAGTCTTAACTACTTGGGGGTTAAGCCCCCAACTTACTTTAGCTGCTCTTGCTAATAGCTTATAACGGGCGATTGCCTTTTTGCAAACGCTCCCGACATGGGCGTCAGGCCGCCATCAATATAGTAAGGCCCAGTATCTTAATACTTTCGAAATATTGGATGTCCACACTCCCCATTACAAGTCGTGGCCTGACAAATTTTAATTTTCGTGTCGAGAGCAGGGCACATGTCTTGTGTGGCGCGAATTTTAGTTTATTTCTGACACCCCATTCGTCAATTTTCCTCTATGTGCAGTTTGCCTTCGTCTCTACTTCTAAAGCAGTATCTCCATCAAACACTAGCACAATGTCGTCGGCAAAAGCCTGACAAAACACATCCATCTCCTCTAACATCCACAGCAGAGGATCCAGCAAGAGGTCCCACAGGAGCGGCCCACCTATGGAACCCTGCACGCGCCCCTTGTTGGTCTCTCTACTCACTTCCACACCCGCATACCTAACTTTCACACCTCTTCCACTCAGGTATCTGCTGATCATCCGCCTTACGTTACCCGGACACCCAACTTCGGCCAACCGCACCTTTATGGCTGGCCACCAGGCGCTGTCGAAGGCTCCCTCTATGTCTAGAGATACCACAACAGAAATCTTCTTCTCCTCCCTCTTATTTCTGATGTGGCTACCTAGTCTATAGAGGGCGTCCTCGTTGCTCCTCTGTGGCATGAAGCCATACTGATGGGGGCTTATTTTGGGCAGCAGGTAGAACCTGAGTCGGACGACCAGCATCTAATGAAGATGAAGATGAAGGTTTCGATGTGGTCTATTCTGATGCCTGCCTCGTTTATCTATCAAACTTTCATCTCTTTTAATTTTTTCTAAGGCTGTGTAAATCATTTGCTCAGTAATAGAAAGAGTGTTTAAAAAAATACCTTGCATACTTGCACTCCATAATGAAAGTAGCGGGAAATCGATTTCTTAATAAAAGCCCGAATAAGCCTGTACTAGCACTTAATTAAATAATGTAGAAAACTTTTTACCTGAATAATATCGTAACAACGTTTACTATCAAATCATATTGATATTATTTTTCGTAAAGATCTAAAACCATATTATTCGTTTCAAATACATTTTAATGTTATGTTATGGAATAAACGCGTAGTTTTTTATATCTTCGTAAATAAAGATAGAAAAATTCTGAAAAAAATTTACATGGTGTATTTTAACTTCTAGATGCCGAAAAACGCATAACATGAAGAACCCCGTAATAGGTCATTACCGGATTATTCGCGGGGGGCGTCGCTATGTATAATAAAATTATTACACAAAAAATACGACTGCGTCGTCCTTTCGCGATAGGTAAAGCAATCTCAGCGTGATTGCTTTACGCGGCCCGCGTCGCCCGACCCCCGCCAGTTCCCCTCCGTTTCTCTGCACAAGTACATTCGTCGCACTACTGTAGGATGGTAATACTGTGGTATTACCATGTCAAGTAGAAAACGTAAAAGTGTGAAAATTAGAGCTAACTTGGTGATTTTTTTTTATCGAGTAAATTTTAATATTTTATGTTTTTGATTAAACAGAATCGTTGAACATATCATCTAGTTTGATATATATTTTATTTTTTAGATTTGGTCTTGCATATTACACGTATCATCTAATAGAAGATTGGTTATTTTGCTTTATGCGCCCCCTTAAACCTCGGTTAAAAACTTAAAACATATTGACGTTTAACTTAACCACGTTAAGCCACGTTTGTATCCTAAACCAAGTTTACTTAATTAAATAATAATATTAATTTAGGCTGGACACATACCGAGCGGCTAACAGCATTCTAAGGATGGCGTTGGACGGGAAAATCTGCCTGTGGTTGCGACCGCCTAAATTTACTGAAGAAAGAGGTATAAAAATATAATAAAATATATATGTTTTGAATTAAATTTAAGTATATATTATTTACATTGATGATTTGATATATTTTTGAAAAATCTTACGTTTAGTGTTAATCTTCTTCTTCTTCTTCTTCTTCTTATATATAAAAATGAATCGCAAAATGTGTTGGTAAGCGCATAACTCGAGAACGGCTGAACCGATTTCGATAATTCTTTTTTTATTATATTCCTTGAAGTACGAGGATGGTTTTTATGTAGAGAAAACGTAAATATGTACCACGGGCGAAGCCGGGGCGGACCGCTAGTTCGAAATATTTATATGATGATCTAGAATTATCAAATTATGAAAGTAAAATTTATATACATAATATTTTAATTGTTTATATTTTCCGCAGAAAAATATGGTTTCAAATGTACTTATTTATCTACTTTCAAATCTCTATTTTTTTATTTATTTTACAGAAAAATACGAAAACTGCGACGAGATAAAATACGTCAAATGGGTTCAAGCGCTCACTAAAGACGTGCAAGAAATAGTAGTGACGTCATCGTCAGAGGGAGACGGAGATAGTGACGGTGATGAGAGCGAGGGAGACAGCGAAAGTGACGGAGAAACAGCCAGTATGGCTAATAAGTTTGCGGCTTTGGCTAATGAATAAATATTAAATAATAAGTTTTTTTGATGATACTAAGAAAATTGTTCATTTAAAATATGTATGGAAAGTGTCTAACTGAAAGAAAAAAATGTGTGCGTGTACTAGTGTACACACGTAAGAAGTGAAACATCTTTATGACCTCAATTTTCAAAAAATAATTTACTATATGCAACTTTACAGAATTACGTCGAATCACGCGTGGTAGGGATAAGAAAAAAATGGCGCGTAACGAAAAAATGTTGCACTAAATTTTTTTCCAACCCCGATAAAGAAGCTTCACTTCAAAAAGTAATATATAAAACACACAAAAGTTTTTTCCTATAACTATCAAACATATTATATTTATTACATACCTGCATATTGTTTTTATACTACATAAAAAGTGAAGTCCCATGTCCCCTAGTGGGGAAAGGGGCAGATGCATTATACATCTGTTTCACTGATCGATTTTCTTTAGGGACAAGTAGGTGATCAGCCTTCTGTGTCCTGCCAGACCGAGACATTTTTTTTTCTTCGTCTCCACCGGGAATCGAACCCAGGACCCCTCGGTTCTACGCTCATGCGCCAACCACTGTACCAAGGAGGCGGTTTATACCACATAACTGTAGGTATAAAATAATACGGATACATTTTTCAAAAAAGGCGAGTAAATCCGTCTGCGGTAGCTAGTATACTTCTCTTATTATCTCTCTATAGTCTAAGAGATGATTGACATTCGGCTTCATTTACGCTTATTCTCATTATAGTTTAAGAGCTGGCTATGTTTTATTTAATTTATTATGCATGTTATTTTTATTATTATAAATAAATAATTTTTCAGTAACTGGTTTTAACTGAACTTCAAGTTTATTATATTTTAAAATTTTTGCTACTTTCAAATTATTTAGTTTAAAAATTAATATAAATGAAAATTTAACGTTCTTGGCCATTTGCTGAATTAGTCTACATAAGTATAGGCGCTAAAAATATTATGTACATAACATTAAAAAGAATACGAAATACTTTTAAAAGATAAAATCATAAAATGATTATATTGTCACCTTGAGATATCTATACTAATAATATTATAAAGCTGAAGAGTTAGTTTGTTTGAACGCGCTAATCTCAGGAACTGCTGGTCCAATTTGAAAAATTATTTCGGCGTTAGATAGCCCATTTATCTAGGAAGGCTATATCATAACGCTAAGACCAACAGGAACGGAGCAATGCGGGTAAAACCGCGGGACACAGCTTCTTATATAATATTATTACACTTATGTAGCTAAAAACTATATTTTTAATACTACTCCATATGAAAATCATTAAATTGTGTCGTTACTCCATTGAGATAATATTACTATACGTATGGAGGAGACACCACGAACAAAATCTGTGCGCCATTTTTTTGCTCTAACTAAGTTTTAAAAATTATTATCTAGTTAGGTTCTTACCGATGAAAGTTATTCCTTTGCACATTTCCGTATTATTTGTATTATTTGTGCAATATCGTTACACACACGAAGGCATATTTGATGCGTTTCACTATAAAACCATTAAAAAAAACCGCTCAACATACGCCACATGGCGTATGTTGAGCGTTACTCTAATAAAATATTTATATCGCAGCTTAACAACTATGTAGGTAATAGTTTTAAATTGTTAACTTATTAAGAATTGTATTTTTTAATAAATTATTAACTTGATATTGTGTTTTTTTTTTTATCCTTAATGAACCTTTAGAAATAATCAGCATTTATATAATGTTTTAGCCTTGTTTTAGATTTATAAAATACTAGCTTCCGCCCACGACTTTGTACGTGCATCCCCATTTTTCCCCGTTCCCGCAAGAATTTCGGGAAATCCTTTCTTAGCGGATGCCTACGTCCTAACATCTAACTGCATGCCAAATTTCAGCCCGATATGTCCAGTGGTTTGGGCTGTGCGTTGATAGATCACTATATCAGTCACCTTTGAGTTTTATATGTATACTAGCGGTCCGCCCCAAAAATAGATGTTGGCCGATTCTCAGACTTACCCGATATGCACAGAAAATTTCATGAGAATCGGTCCACCCGTTTCGGAGGAGTATGCAGACTAACATTGTGACACGAGAATTTTATACAGGGTGTCCCGCTCTTGGTATACTAAGCGCGAAGGAACTTGTAGTTTTGCATACACTGATCACGTAAAAAATACTTTTAAAAAAAATTACGTCCAAAATTTTTTGCTAAAAGTTTCCTGAAAATCCATGTTTTCTTCTCTAGCTTCGCGCAGGCGGCATATACCGCTTCTCTAATATGAGCATTTTATCTATGAAAACATAATCTTAAACGATAGCTCACGTGCTGGTGGCAAAGTTGGGCGGCTCGCTTGTTATGGGTGTACACATAGAGTTTTAAGAATTCATCTATTTGAAAAAAAAATGCATCTGGAATTTTTTAATTATTTTTTACGTATTCAACGTATGCAAAACTATAACCACCTTTGAGCTTAGTATACCAACAGTGGGACACCCTGTATATAAGAAGATATAGATGAAGAGATATTATTATGTGCGTTCTCTGATTACTTATTAACTTCTAATTAAAGAAAATAGTTTTGAACAATAAATACATTCACTGCTAGATAGTCTATTTATCGAGGAAGACTATATAATATTATATCATCAAGCGAATATAACAATATAAATAAAAATAATATAAATAATGCAGGTAAAACGACGGGGCACAGCTAGTATGTATGTATAATGTTAATTTATTATCTTTGATATATATATTCATTGAAGAATACAATAGGATTGTCATGAAATAATTTAACGGCCATGTAAAATCTTTGGATCAAAACCGAACCCCTTTAACAGGGCCGTACTCACGGCCTTTAAGACTAACTTTGTAGCCCCAAAACTGACTTTAATGACATTAGGCTAAAAATGTCAAAATATAAACTCAAACTCAAACTTTTATTTATTCAATTAAACTTCTTATACAAGCACTTTTGTCTTTGATTTGATTGTAGATTGTTTCATAACATTTTTTATCATACACTTAACCGATATACAGTGTGTCCCACTATTGGTATACTAAGCGCGAAGAAACTTGTAGTTTTGCATACACTGATCACGAAAAAAATACTTAAACAACAAAATTACGTCAAAATTTTTTTGCTAAATTCTTCGCGCAGCCGTCATGTACCGCTTCTCTAATGTGAGCATTTTGTCTATGAAAACATAATCTTAAACGATAGCTCACGTGCTGGTGGCAAAGTTGGATGGGTTGCTTGTTATGGGTGTACACATAGAGTTTTAACAATTCATCTATTTGAAAAAAAATGCATCTGGAATCTTATAAGTATTTTTTACGTACTCGGCGTATGCAAAACTATAACCTACTTTGAGCTTAGTATATCAACAGTGGGACACCCTGTATAGAAAAAGGTTTTATTTTTCACTGAATATGCTCAAGGGATATTGGTTTCACTATGTTTTTATTTGTGAAGTAAACTGTGAAAGCATCGTGTTTATAATTAATAAAGAAAAACAAGAATTTGCAACGATTAAAGGTGCAACAAATATTGAAACCATAATTGTTTTACAAAGAAGATCTCTACGTTTTATAATAAACGCTCAAGGCTCCGAAATTCCTTTTACAATGCAAGATTCTTGATTATACCGACACAGTAAGTATTACATTATGATTTATATACGGATATACAGAGCACGGGCTCTGTAACACCAACATACATACGAGAATAACGTGAAGAAAAAAATACAATTTAAATGCCTGTTTTCCGACATTCTAAAGTTAATAATTTATTTTTCAGATTAGTAAAGCTAAAGTAGGCGAGAATGAACTGTATAAAAATTGAGTTTGATTTATTTATTGAAATTTACAAAATGTTAAGATAAAATTCGAATAAAATTTTATACGTTACTACATTTTCTCATTCGGCATTTTCTCGTCGTTGCATTGCAACAAGTTGTGACTTGTGAGGTAATTTTCGGTATTTGAGCCTTATATTACACAGCACGGCTAGTTATAAAATTCAAGTTTTGAGTGCAATATAATAGTTAAATATGTATATATAAAAATTTTATATTATCTGTGTCTAAACTAATAGATTAGATCACTGCTAAATGATCGCCACCTAATCAACAATTATGTTTTTTTATGGTAAATAAATGGAACCAAATTTCCTTTATGTACTGTTATGTT
>CAJQZN010019719.1:0-13631 GCA_907164685.1 Colias eurytheme | reverse complement strand
GGCTATCGGTAAATTCTAAAATTTTTGTGTTACAAATCGTTTGACTTCGCTATTTTTCCGATGAGTTCGACTAACGCCCACGCGACTAAGCCGCCGGTACCAGCGTTCACACCATCGGTTTTCTTTTTGTCATTGCGTACTAAGACCCCTGTAGAACCGCCATCCTGTTACAAATGACTCGAAATTTTGTGTCAGTATCTCCCGGTCTATAAGTTCAAGAGTGTAAAAGACGTGGTACGTCACTTAATATAAGTTTATATATCTTGAATGAATTCTCTTCTAAAGCACCGAGTGAATCACATTCGCGTCAAAACTACGGACACGGCATGGGCACTCTCGGAATATAAATTCTTTAATTTCCAATGCTAACTGCGTGGCAAATCCCCAAGATACGCAAAACACTAGGGATTATCGTATTCCAACTACCATTTAAGCACACAGACTGAGCTCTATTCACGATTACAATACGAATATTATGAACACAAAACTTTTGTGTCTGTTAAAGGCGGAGGGTTTGAGACAGTTTCGATACGGGTACCTATTTAGTATTTATGCAACCCTATTGTATTTGTGTATAGTTTGTATTGTAATATATGAACTAATGAATGACTTCTTAACAGTGTTAGAGTTTGTATGAGAGTTAAGAATGGTGTTCTGATAATTAAAATCGTGTAATCCTTGTAAGGCAAACAGTCCTCTCAAATCAGTAGAACAGTTTGAAGGCCAATTTCACAATTTTTACTTAAATATAATCCTGCGTTTATCTTTGTTTGTACGACCATGTATCGGCCACGCGAATGCATACATGATTATGCTAAACGCCAGACCCGCATTTCAATTACTCAAGACACCTTCCAGACACTTAATATAACTGGCATCACTAAACAAAGCGAATTTTTAAACCGTTATATTTCCAGAACGATATCTTTAAGTAAACTTAGAAGCGGGACCATCTGACCCACTGCATTAAAGACGCCTGTGACACATTCGTCTCAAAGTCAAGGACGATGATCGTGATTTGAATTTTTTCTTATCTGTGCGATTCTGCAGATGGTACAACACGTGATATAGAGCCTTATCTATTGCAACAGCAACTTTTGATTTTTAATGTATCTAGAGGGAATCGCTGCAAATAACTCACCTACCTATGCATTTTATACGAATTGTGAATTATGAAAATTTGTTTTACTGAAATTATTTCAAGTGTCCGTATGGGACTAAATCTGAATTTTACTTTTATTTTGAATGTTACTGAAAATAAATGAGGAAAATCTACATCCCTTGGGGGCAGATAATCATACACATAGAGTCACAACAGGAAAATTCCATTCTGTATAGATGGAAATTGACTAATTATCGGTAGTCGATAACGGTTTTTATTATTAATTATGTACCTATAACTGATTCAATACAGGTACTACAATATAATCTTGAATGGGATGTGGCATGAGCTTTTATTCAAAAACTATAACTTCAATTTTAATCCGTTAGCTTAGACCTTTCGATCAAACGAATCAATAAAATGTTGTTCACATAATCTCCTATTACATAACGAGTCACATAAATCCCATAGAAGATTCCAGAAGCATCTTGTGAACCATCGTGCAACATGAAAAACGATTAAAAAGCTAGAATGACCTGAATGCAGGCGCGCTAGAGCACCCTTCAGTCGTGAGCGTACTCCAAAATGCATTACCATGACGTCGACAAATTTCATGGTATTATATCTTTTTATTTATGTACTATGTTTCGTATATAATTAGCTAACAAGTTTAGGCAATTTATTTTTACAATGTATTTTATTTTTTACTAATCAGTGTATCACAAAGCATATTGTATACAAAAACAGTATCTTTTATCAATTTATAAAGGATATAATATGAGAGTCTTTAATTTTCTACAATGTAAATGGAATAATGATAATTGATAAATTGCATAACAGGGAAAACTGCATCATTTTTATAATTGATTGATATAAAATTATTTTTTTCACGTACCTTTTGCTTAAAATATTCAAATTAAATTGATCAAATCTTATTTTTTGTAGGGCAAATATCTTTTAGTTTGACTATAGATATTTAGTAACTGTAAAAAATTATAATACAGCTAGAACTTCCATGCTACATGTTTTGTGAAACCTTGAAATGGTTCGATAAGAAGTTTAATCTCAATTTAAACATTACAAAACGAGTAAACGACTGCATAAAACTGCATTATGTTACATAATAAGAATATTATATCAACATTACTTATTTTTTTTTTTCAAATTAATATACTACAGAAATAAAGGCATAATTTCGTAACACCGTGCATCAGCCCCTGTGGCCTAATGGATAAGGCATCGGCCTCCTAAGCCGGGGATTGTGGGTTCGAGTCCCACCAGGGGTAACCAAAGTACTTTTTTCTTTATGAAGTTTTATTTACTTCGTATTTTAATAAACTTTAAAATTCAATTAAAACGTCATCAAAATACATAATTCATTTTAGTTTATTTAGATTTATTTTTGTTTAACATAAGAAGAAAATATAATATGTTCAATAAATTATGTATATTTATTTAAACAGTTTCATATTTATAAAGATTATTCTTTAAAAATACACTTTAACAATTATTTTTAATTTTTATTTTTTAAATATTAGCAAATTGGGCGCAAATAGTATAGCCAGGTAACTAACTATAGACACAGAATAATAACTTGCTTGCTATAGACAAAAATATATTTATAATTTAACTTTACCGTAAGTAGGATATACCTAAATAGAGTATTCATTTTTAAATATATTATTAATAAAACTCTATAATCATGTTATTATTTTTATGAAACATAATAAGGAAAATGAAAAACTATACAACGATGTCATACACTTCATTTGGCTATATAAAAACCCTTTGAATCAATAATTTTGTAATCAACAAATAATAATCATTAGATTCGCTAAACTCTACAATCTACATATACTCTACGTACATAATCTTATTATATATAAATCTCGTGTCACAATGTTTGTCCTCAATGGACTCCTAAACCACTTAACCGATTATAATAAAATTCGCACACCATGTGCAGTTCGATCCAACTTGAGAGATAGGATAGTTTAAACATGTAGGTACCACGGGCGATGCCGGGGCGGACCGCTGGTAAGTCTATAAAATGCTAAAGTTTAATGGCCGGCGCATAAAATGCAGGTACCTATTACGTGTGTATGTGCGTAGTGTGCGTGTATGCGTTAGTCTGCGACCTTGAAAGGGTCGGTCGTCTGAAAGCCTGTAGCTGAAACGGGTGGGGGTGTCGGGTGGGCGGGCTCCGTCGATATTTCACTCTGCCTCCAACTCAGTTGTAATTTTATTAAATGTATTTATAAATTCAACGTAAATATTTAATTATTCACGGGATGAAAAGCAATATCTCAGATACTGGTTAAAACCTCTAATTATTTTTCTTAGATGGGGTTCTTGTTTAATTTTGCTTGAAAGAAATCGACAGTTATACTTTGCTTCGTTACTCGGTTGTAATTTTATGAGATCTATATTTATATTTTCAACGTAAAGATTTAATTATTCTGGAAATCCTGTAATTGTTTTTCTTAGACGGAATTTTTGATGTTAATTATGCTTATAAAATGAGCTATATTTTATGAGCTTCTATTTAATAATGACTGTATTTTTAATACTGCAAGGCCGCCGCCTTAGGGTCAGCTATTTTCAAATCCTAAGTTTTTCTTAGATATTTTCTCAATTTGTCATTTGATGTCTAGACTAGCTTAAATTAAATTAATAAAAATAGCATGGACTCTACTATAGGTTTTATGAAATAATAATGAAAAAATGTTAAATTATTGAAGTTCTTTATACAACTACTTCTTAACATTACGTATACGTAAAAAATTATTCGTGTCTAATTAATTCTTATAATAATAATTTTTCATGAAAATAAGATAACTGAAACATTGTTCTAACAGACTCTTCACACACTTTCAAATACACACGTTTTAATCCGAATCCTTTTGGGGTTATAAGGTCACCGAGCAATGACATCTTTACTTGGAGGGTCGTAAAAATATCGTGAATGAATTCGCGGTCTTTGTACAACGAATTACTTATGTAGTGAAAATTATATAATACACGTAGATTACAGCAATGTTTATAAACATGTTGCCTGATGATACGTATAAAAAATATTTGTGGTGTGTTGTGGTGATCAATTTCTGTTTCATTTGATAGAAAGCATTGGTTGCTTCAATTTTCCAGTCTTTCATATAATCAAAGACTGAACGGTGGACACACAGTTCGTGGTTTGTAAACATGGAACCAGAATGTCAAACTCAATGATTTAATTAGACTTCTTCTAGCAGCACTTTGAATCGCCATTATATAGCACATAATATTACCAATTACCACCGGTTTCTATTATCAAGATAACCTCATTTTTTGTCTACTACAAAGACATGCCTAATTATTGAATGAGGTGAAAAATTGAATTGAAATTTTAAATTATTATCGTATAAAATATTTCCTTCCATATAATCTTTAGCTCCATTTAACATACTTCATATCCATCACGCTAAATAAACTTGGTGACATTTTTATGAACTTAACAAAAGGTGTGACGTATATTATGCAGTATACTGTGTACCAAGGTCCGTCTGTCATTGGTGGTGTGAGGCGGGAGAGGCTTAGTCGTGGAGGCCTATATTCGCCCTACATCAAAGTCATCGGCGTTCAATGCCCGCGTTGGGGTTGCTAGCATTTCATATATCAGGTGCGACCAGTGGATGATTGATTTTTATTATACATACTATTTTAAATTCATCAATGTACACGTAACAAATAGTCGTTTCTTTGTATATTGTTTGATGAAAACGGATAATATTTAAGACATCTTAAATATTATTTTTTTAAGGTATAGATTATAAGGTTTAAAATTTAAATTGGATATCATTTTAATGTATGTACTTGTATACGTAGTATATTATTATTAGTCTGTGTATGTACCTATGTCGATGTGATCATAACGTCATGTTCTTTATATTGGTACCGAATTCGGTCGTTAATTGTTACAAACAGCATTTTTTTTACTATGTCTAATTTCAATCCGTAAATTTTAAATGCAGGAATAATTAAATAATTTCGGTATATTTTAAATTTCGTTATGAGTGCTTAAATATTTCACTTTTGGGATAAAAAATAAACACAAGTTATAGTTATGTGCAAGTTAAATTGTAACCCTAATTACCTACTCCTTGATCATCCAGTTCAATTAAAGTTTGTTCAGGCTTTCAAAAAATTTCCTGACAAGTAGAAAGATCTTGGTAGCTAGTGAATCGCAAAAGGCATCTAGGTAATAAAATATTTCACAGAAACTAAAAGATCTCATATTATTACGTACTAGTTGTATACGTAGTCAGTATATTATTATTAGTCTGTGACGTAGTATATTATTAAGTCTGTGGTACTAGGTACTTCAGTATAATATATTCCAATAAACTTTAAAACATCCAAACCATGATTGCATTAACTTCAATGACCTTACTGGTAATTTTCAGGCTGACTGGACAATAAATATGTACATAATATTTTATTTACCTTTGTATAATTATTAATAATACAAGAAAATTAAGAAAATATAAGTATTTATAATAATGACATCTTTCGGGCAATATGGTAAATGAGTATATATTTATTTCAGCGCCATCTAGTGTAACTTAAATAAAACACTAAATTCAAGCAAGTGAAGTAGTACTTCCATATTACTCCTAGATGGCGCTGTTTCAAATTGATCTTTTAAAAAGTAAAAAACTAATGAAAATGAGTTTGTTATACAAATAAAAAAACCGTAATATAATGAGAAATCAAAACAGTACGCTATTTAAATTTCTTATTTTTGAGTTTTATTTAACCTACGTTTTACATTATTATAGTTAGTTAATTTTATCTGTGATTGTGAAAAAAAAAATTAAGAATACCGCCGCTGTATTCCAAATTCCAATTTCGAACCAATCGCGAAGGAAAAAAATATTTTTCAACTCCAATAATTATCATCATGATTACCATCTTAAATTCTAACAAAATAATAATTGAAATATAAAATGGCTGAGTACCATGTGTACTGAGTGTTTAAAAGAAATTGTTTACATAAATTGATGCCTTATTATTTTGTCATTAATCTGTGATAATCACGTTAAAACTAGCATTACCATTAACATGATAAATGATAAATACATAATATATTTCCAAATACATAACATAAAAATTAATGGAATCCGAAATTAAATTTAGGTATTCAGATAGTTCTGTAATAAACATAGAGTCAAGTTATGTTTTGTAATATTATAATGGCCTCAAATGCAGTGATATTATTAAAAAAAATCTATTATATGGGTACATAACTTGTTCTAAATTGAATTAATTATAAAACCTGGTTTACGCATATTAAACACTGCCTTAAATATGTTACGATCATAGATTATTTTTTATCGAGTGACATTGAATTATTTAGTAGGTATGTACTTGAATATTTTAGTGCGAAAAATCAATTAAGCACCTAACCACCTAAATGAAATACCATAAATAAATTAATTTAGTACCTAGGTAACCTTGACCAGCAAAGAACGTTATTCATTTTTTTTGTCATGAGGTTGTAAATTGAGTTTAACAAACTTATAGCTCGCTACCAAAATATTACATATATTCAAGATTTTAAAGGTATTTTAAGTTCCCTTTTCCGCGACTAATAATTTTTTTGGAATACATTCACTTTACATAAAGTACTACTAGGTACTCTGCTCAACAAACTTTATTTACAAAGGTATAAAGATAATTTGCAATAATTAATATTGGCTAATGCGATAGCAGAAGGCTTTATTGAAAACTAAACATGAACATACAACAGAAAATATTAATTTATTTTTGTTTTTTGATATTCGTTCCTGTGTGACAATAATTTGTGTAAACTACATAACCTATCGGGTCAAATAACGGAATCGGCTCAATTTAAATTTATGCGCATGATACAATTTAAATTGACGAGCGGATGGATACATAAATATTGAGATGTGATAGAAAATCAATTTTTACAATATTTAATACATCAAATCCCGTACTTTGAGGTCGGAATGAGTAGGAAGACAAAATACAGGTTAAGCGAGCAAAGTGTCATAGGAGCATGAGAACATACAGAATTAAAATATGATTTCGAAAGTTAAAAACAACTTTATTTTTATTTTTATAAGGTTCTGTTAGCTAGGCTATTTAATGTTATTAGTTCATAAGGCTATTAGTTCATAGAACTAATAGCCTTATCCCCTCTACATCTACAGGGTAGCTAGAAGTTCATGATATTATGAAATATCTATTTTATTGAATGTCTATTACAATTCTTGTGATCGTTTTGCCCACCTAAATATGATTTTAAATACTTTCTTTATCAAATAGTTTAAATTAGAAAAAAGCTTTGATTTTACGCTGGAAGCAAGCATCCTATGAAATTTTATAATGCTTCTTGAATAGAGAAAACGATCCTATTTACATATACTATACTTCAAGCCAGATGTTTCTATCATTTCATACATCTAGGGTAAGTGCACACATTCGGTATATTTCCAACTTACAGCGGGCAATCTCAAAACGAATTTTTGTATATAAACGACGAGTTAAGCCATAAGTGGTGACGCAACCGCGGACGGGCGTTTCGCAAACGAACCGCGCGCCGGCCGCCGCTGTCTCTACCTTATTATGTCATACTTTCACAGTCTAAAGTGTACACTAACAACCTAGAGTTTAAAATATTAATTAAAATATTGTTTTAATCGTTGGCTTATATCTGTATGTCGTTATCAACGTTCGGTATCAGGATAATTACAATTTATAGATAATGGAACTACTTAAAGGACTGTTTAGTAAACATTTATCTTTATTTCTCTCTCGACCGTCTCTTACAAGAAAATTCTTAAAAAGAGATGTCTTCTTGGGCCTGAAAATATTTTTAGTATTTGTTGGTACTCTACATAGAGTGCCGAGATATTTTTGTACCTTTTAACTCGCTCGCACAGTGTGATTGAACAGGCATGCCAAAAATCGTGATGGAACATACTATAAGCTTGTAATGTCTGACTCTATCAGGAAGAGATGTAGAATTGGAGGGTGCAGTGCACCTTATCACCTAGTTATTACATTTGGTTTTATGTTTAAATAAAACCGGCCAAGTGCGAGTCGGGCTCGCGCACAAAGGGTTCCGTAGCAGCAAATATAATAAATTACAGTTAAATCAACCTATCTCAAAAACTATAAGAGATACTTTGATCAAACCAAAAATCGTTGAAAGAGTTAATTAGCATGCGTCACCTCTATTTTTTTTAGAATTTTATACCCCGTAGTTATAAAAATAGAGGGGGGGGGACATACTTTTTACGACTTTGAGAGCTGATATCTCAAAAACCGTTCACTTTAAGAAAAATGTTTTTTAGAAAACTTTATATCATTTTAAAAGACCTTTCCATTGATACCCCACACGGGTATGTACATCGAAAAAAAAAATTTCATCCCTCAGTTACATGTATGGGGGGCCCCACCCCCAATTCTTTTTTTTACTATTTAGTGTCATATTTTTGTAGCGGTTCATACAACACATATTCCCATCAAATTTCATCACTGTAGTACTTATAGTTTCCGAGTAAATCGGCTGTGACAGACGGACAGACGGACAGACGGACAGACGGACATGACGAAACTATAAGGGTTCCGTTTTTGCCATTTTGGCTACGGAACCCTAAAAAGTAAAAGAAACAGATATGCAAGAGGCGAATGGAATGCGCTAGAACTAAGAGTCTTTGAAGTGACGCTCGATTATATTAATGGAGGTTTGGAGCACTTTTTGGTTGAGACCCTAATCGCACTGGTCGTTTAAATGCGCTCGGATAGCGTCCCTGTTGAGTTGTTTTGCCTTTAAATTATCATATGACATTAATTTTAATTGAAGTGCACCGACAACACACTATGGACGTGTAACGAGTATCACAGGGAACTCTGCGGTAGGTACACCATATAATAGTGTCGAATAGTGACGTAATATCATTAGTTTAGCTAGATGGTATGCTACATAACAATGGGACATAATCTCCATCAAACATGCACCCTTATATAACAATGAGACGTTTATAATTAACACTATAGCTAATATATCTGTTTAGCCCTAAGACTCCTTCTTACTTAAAAGATAACTTCGATTATTTAAGCTCTAGTCATTCCCTCTCTCTTCGCTCTTCCAACTTGTTATTGCTCAGCACCCCTTTCCATCATTCTAAATTTTTTTAATAATTCTTTCACTGTCCGGGCTATTCAACTATGGAATGCATTACCAGAAAATATTAGACGTGCTCAAACGCTCTGCTCTTTTAAATTGTTGCTTAAAGACCACTTCTTTTCCTTACTATAGATTTGCTTTGCTTGCTGACGTCACCAACTATTGTTTTTATATATATAGATATATATCTTTTTTTTGCGTTTGTACTACTTATAGTATGTGTATGTATATGTATTCTATTTATATAATAATATGTATGTATATGTTTATTACAAAGCATATGTATGTATTTATATGTATTTTATTTATTTGTATTATTATGTAGTAGTATGTATTTATGTAGTAGGTATCTTTGATACTTACATAATTTTATTTATTTATTATTATTGTTTTTTTTTTCTTCTTTTTGCACTATCCCATTAACTTCATACATTTCCTTTCCATCAGGTTGCCTGGTAGAGATTGCTGCTTAGCAATAAGGCCGCCTCTTGTACAAACTATGTCTTTCTTATGTATTAATGGTATTTTTGTCATATTTTAGTTTGTGCAATAAAGAGTTATAAATAAATAAAAATAAATAAATAGAGCAGTTAATTGCGTACCTACTTATGGAGATACTCTACCGGTATCGTTTTATACGGAAAAACATAGTACTCTGTTAACCAGATATCTGAGATTTAAATTAAATAAAAACAAATGTTTAACATTCAGTTAAGAGATATGAAAGGAATTAAAAATATTTAGACTGCGTTATTATACTTGTAATGTAAATGATATTGGTAGATATAAAATCTCATTTATTTTTGTAAACCTTGTAAGGTAAGGTAGGTAAGGTAAGGTAAAGCACAAACTGACTGCAAAAATATTATAGTATGAACACAGATATTTATCATTTTAGGCAGCTTCTATAATCGTAACGGGTAACGGGTCTTCAGGTTGAAACGCACTACAGGAAACAGAAGATAAAAAAGACAACAAAATTGTTATTAATAAAAAGTAATTTATTTATTTTTACACGTATACATATAGCCTACACATATAACATTATTATCTTCAATAACAGAGATAGTCGACGGTTTCGCTTTATCTACAGCTGATCTCAATGAAGTCGAGTATTCTCGGTTGATTCAGTTTTAACTGCTGTCTGTCCCTCTTATCAAGATCTGTAAATGAAAAGACAAGCATCAATCTTGGCATTACGTAAAGGATGCAACTGTTTTTTGCACGCTAACATACAGGAAAAATTATTAACTACTTGTACTTCCTATTTTATCATAATTGACTAAACGGGGTGTTATATTTTCAGTGTTTATATGAGCTACTCTATTCCACCATAACTGTACTGTTGCTTTAGTTTTTTTAAGAAAATAGCTCCCACAGCAGACGTTGTTCTCTCCTATAGCCCCTTTTTCTTGTTTTCTCTCCATAGGATCCGTTTTGTCGAGGCTATCTGGACTTATATTACATACTGTATTAATAGTTGGACGTCAATAGGCTCTTGGTAAATAACCAAAATATTAAAATGGAACACAAACTACGCATCCATCGAGATGCGGATGAATTCTACACAAGACCTTCTACCTCGTCACTGAAAGCGTATAATCTACTATGTATTTTAAATGGGATTCTGGCCCTCGGGATATATTCTATGCCCTCGGTGAGTTCGACATACCCGTGTGAGCATTCATTGGAATCCCCGAAGGCCTTGTGTACATATTATATGTTATCTAATTGTCATCAAAAAAGAAGCGTGTCGCAACCGAGATTAAATGCAGTTGGCAGTTACACTACACTACATCTTATTTTTTCTTAAAAAAAAAACCTATGTGGTGAATACCCTGACAGAGTATTTTAATTTTTAATTAAGTATCTCTTATTGTAAATACATAAAAGAAGAACGACTGTAATAAATAAATACGTGTTTCCAAAATATTCGTCATATCCGCGGCCGTCTCGACACTTTCAGCGATTTCCTTATTGTTAAGAATTCTCCGAGCTCCCTTTGAGTTATGGCTTCAATCCTTACAATCTGCAATACGATCTTTATCGACTTTCACTTTCTCTTATCCCTCTGTATCTACACGCTGTCCACCAATTACACGTTAATGTTCACTATATTTTATACAACGATCGGAATCGCTTGTTTATTAGTTAAATAAGCTTTATCTGTAGCATCTAAACTAGTTAAGATTAAAGATATCGTGATACATAGCTAACATCTAATGAAATTGAGTTAGTCGAATGAGTAATGTCATAATGTGTTGTTTATTTAGGAATAATTTTGTAACTTATACGTGTAACGTGACGTAACTCTAAACTCGTTAAGGCTTTTAAAACTTGATTAATTTAGTGTAATTAGTAATTAGTATTACCCTTTTGAGAATTGACTAATATTGAATATTTAATTATATTGTAAGATATATTTAAATATCATAGAAGGTTACAAATCCGTTTCGACTGGTTTAATTTTGATAGCACGACCTCGGTTAAGCGCCAGTAAAAAAATAACGGACTTTCTTTCCATGTATGTCTTATATAATAAGTTATGTAGAAGTTACTAGATCACATCGCGAGCGAATAATATATACTTATTTCATATGTTATTTTTATTTTTATCACAGATCTTAAGATATTCATATAAAAGATAGTATCTTTTATCTTATAAAAACAAATAAAAACTGTGGAATGCAATAGTTAGAAATCAACGATTTGAAAGTAAAATAGAAATAAGTTTTTGAAATCTGAAAGTTTATAAAGACCATTTTTTGTACGTCTAACATGATCATATTACATTTAAAGATTACATATTCATCATTATTTTAAAATTTCTTTGACTCTACCTGCACCTAAAGTTTTATGTTAGAACGTAATATGTAGATTGTAGAATGTAGATACAAACGGAAGATACCTACCATTCTAAAATATTCGATAATCAAAATGTTGTAAAAGGATTTCGTAGGATTTCTGTTTAAATGCCCACGCCCCCAATATATAATCTCATCCTTATGTCACCTTGTTGACATTTAATCTGCGATAGTTTTGTATGACGTCATCATACACCGAATAAGATGCGATTAGCGTAATATTTTATGTAAGAGAAAGGGCTGGCTCGGTCACTGTATTATTGACGGAATCAAAAGTATGTCAGTAGGTTCTGCTCAAACGTCGCACACGCATCGAAGAGGGGAGGACTCGTATATAAATATCGAATATCTCACTTTTTAGCTCGTGGAATGAAAGAGATGCAAAAAAATGCGAACACTGTGTCAGTGTGTTTGTAATACGTTAGATAATATTTGTGACCTTTGTAATACAGGTAGAGCCTAGGTCAGGTCAATAGTTACGGTGAATACATTACGAGATGCTGTGCAGAAAATTAAAAACAAAATTAATTGCTTTAAGTTTATTTTCAATTTCAATTTAGAAAAGCAAGTAAGAATGAACACGAAAATGAAACCGTATTATGATTATGTACTGAAAAAAATTTATAAACAAAATTATCCACACTTTCCAAAAGAGCTTACATTAAATAACAACTAATTTATTATTGTTGTGATTGCGTACTATCAAATATTAAACAGTGGCTTAGAGTTCACAGCATAATGTCAATTGCATAAATGGGTTTCTATTACAGGACAGCAGTTGATGATTATTCGCTTATCATCGCCCTTTGTCCCTCACATTACAACACGCGCTAATAAAACAATATCATAGGATATTGTTATTCCAATCAATTTAATTGGGTTTTATTACGACCCAGAAAATAACATTTTTCTGATCAGCAAATAACAAGTAAGTTATTTCTTAGTTGCATAGATCTAGGAATAATATTAAAGAATTAAGAAATTCAAGCTTCGAGCACAAAATAAAAATAATACATGCGTTAAATAAAACACAAGAAGTTAGAAGATACTTCATTACTATATTGTTTGTTTTAACTGAAGATTGTTTTGAAATACTATTTTTAATTTACTTGTTCCGTTCCACGCTATTTTCATTAATCACGTAAAACATTTACATCTTCTTTCTGTAAATATTTAGTGATTATGAGGCAATTGTGTGACAATGACCGGATGTAACCTTAGCCTAGCGTTGAGTAATCAGTGCTTAAGTTAGAATTATGAGTACCAGCGGGATTTATCTAAATTAAATAACTCGTTATTAGGATAAACTTCTACGAAAACCATTATGCGTCTCTTCACAACAATACACAAATTGACAATAGATACGTACGCATTTAAGAAGCTAAGTAGAGTCGAGATTTCGAATAATTGTGTGACTGTTAAATTAGTGCTATTAAATTTTATGTAGATATACGGAATTAAAACGGAC
>CAJQZN010019716.1:0-15294 GCA_907164685.1 Colias eurytheme | reverse complement strand
CCGTAATTTACTAAACAGAGGTCTACAACTGTCTCTTTGGTTCAAACTAGGGCATGCACCCGGGTTTACCCGGTTCCGAAAAACCCGGGTAAACCCGGGTTTTTTGATGATCTTGAGAACCGGGTCTGAATAGTATGAAACCCGGTTCTCCCGGTTCCGACCAAAATATTAAAATATAAAGTATTATTTATATTTTGCTGCATTATTTTAACAAATTTATTGTATCTGGCAACGTCAGACTCACGTGCATCGCGAATTTTCGTGCCACGCCTCAAGCGTGGCTCTGATTGGTTGTCTAACCTTAGATGCTAATAATTTCCTACGGTTGTATTACCAAAAAAAAAAATTAGGCTTCGAAAATGACAAAAATTAGTCTACAGAAATATTTTTATTAGATTTGTCGTGAATTTGAAAAGCTGTTGATTTTACTGTTTCATATACCTAATGATCCAGTCATGTTTTTGTTTTTGGTATCAAGCTGAAATTTATATCGAATACTCAAGTCTTCGGTCCCTTGATGCTGTGAAAAAGTCAAACTCACAAGCCAACGCATCAAAAGATACAGCCGTAAATGCTGAAAATTTTCGCAAATTTCGACATTCGCATGGGACTCAAAACCTACAGGGTACTTCTCATGAACACAGAGCCTTTAAATTTGGTAAAAGTAACGTCTTATAACACAGATAAAGGAAAGATTGCAAGAAACATAAATTTTAAAGTTAAAACATTATAAAAAATAGGTTTGTTCGGAGCCCTCGGAGCGCGAGTCCGACTCGCACTTGGCCGGTTTTTTGCTTTACAGTTTGTAGTTAATGAATAAGGTTTAAGTTTATATGTGATATTATGATAACAAGGTACTTTTATAAGACTGATAAATAAAGAGAAGTATTGAAATTTTGTTTCTTTACTAATTAAATAAAATAAGACACAAGCCGCGTAAAATAAAAGGCCTATCAGGTACTTTTACAACTACTTTTGTTTAATTTCGTATTATTTTTCGAAGTATTATAAAAGAACCGGGTAACCCGGTTCTACCCGGTTCTGAGCTCGATTTGGAACCGGGTTTCAGAAACTTGGAACCGGACTCGGTTCTGCATGCCCTAGTTCAAACCGCACAGAGCTCTGATACATTTTTTTTGTGAGACAAATACCTTCCGCACATCACAAGATTGTCCCCAAAGAATGATTCCATACGAAAGTACAGAGGAAACGTAGGCATGATAAGCATTTATTGCTGCATTCATAGAAACAGTATCTCTTAAACGCCGTAATACGTAAACGAAACGATTAATTCTGTCACAAACGTAATCAATATGTTTGTTCCATTTTAGACTTTCATCCAACAAAACACCCAAGAATTTATGATGATCTACTTGTTCTATTACTTGGTTATCACACTTTATATTTAGGTTTATTTTGGAGCAATTTTTTGTATAAAATTGAATTATTTTTGTTTTTAATAAGTTAATTTTAAGATTGTTGTCTTCTAACCATTTTACAATATTTTTAACTGCTTCATTTATATCTCTCTCGTACGTTTCCTTTTCAGTACATTTAACAATTAGGGTAGTGTCGTCTGCGAATAAAACTGATTTGTGTTTCACTGATTTCGGTAGGTCATTAATATACAAGAGAAATAAAAACGGGCCGAGCACACTTCCTTGTGGTACACCTGATCTATTAGTTTTTTTTACTGATCTATATACGTTTCTTGATTGATTTACTATTTTTTGTATTTCCACAAACTGATCTCTATCCTTTAAATAACTAGCAATCCATTCTTTGGCAATTCCTCTTATACCATATTTATCTAACTTAAGCAAGAGTAATTCATGGTCTACAAAATCAAATGCCTTGCTCATATCTAGAAATATAGCGCTTACGGGTTTTTTTTCGATGAAGGCTTGAATTATTTCTTTCACCATATCAAAGCATGCTAATGAAGTGGAACTATTTTTCCTAAATCCAAACTGTTCTTTACATAAGATCTTGTTTCTATCAATATAATTTCTAATTCTTTCTAAGATTACTTTTTCAAATATTTTAGATATCACTGGTATTAACGCTATAGGTCTGTAATTCTTAATATCTTTCGGATCGTCTTTTTTAAATAATGGTTTTATCACTGATGTTTTCAGCGCGTGTGGAAAAGTTCCCTGTTCCATCGATAAATTTACAAGAAAAGACAACGGTTCGCAAATATGGTCACTGCATGATTTTAATATTTTTGTACTTATTCCATCTGTTCCTACTGAATTAGTGTTATTAAGTGATTTTATTATTTTACAAATTTCGTTACTGTTTGTAGGTGTTAAGAAAATAGTATTGCAACTTTCTGTAGTCAAAGTCTTTTTTATGGCATTTACATCCAAATTAAATTTTGTTTGATTTGTCATGTCAATAAAAAAATTATTAAACTGTTCGCAAATTTCATTCATTGAGTCGTATATTTTATTATTAACTACAATCTCTTCAATTTCTGTAATATTGGTTTCGTCATTAATATTATTAGATATCATTTGCCATAATGCTTTGTTTTTATTTTTTGCCAATTTAATAAATTTTTCACTTTGAATTTGTTTTGATTTAAGAATGCACCTTTTTAGTATATTTTTATATTTCACATAATGATTCCAACTATGAGTATACATTTTTTTTGTATATATATTTTTAAGATAAAGTTGTCGCTTTCGTATACAACATTTCTTCAATCCTTTTGTTATCCAGTTAAGATTAGATTTTCCTGTACTTCTCTTTATCTTAATAATAGGAAAACAAAGATCATAAAACAGTTTGAATAACTCATAAAAAGCATTGAAGCATTCATTTAAGTTATTAAATTCATGTATTTCAGAGAAGCTTAACGATGACATACATTCACAAAATTTACGAATATTCTCATTACAGTAGTCTCTTTTTGTTTCAAACCAGGATACATTTGTTTTGCGCTTTATCATACTAACCTTTAATATTTGTGCCGTTTCATGGTCTGACAAACCGAGGTGTAGTACTTCTGTGTTCACATTTCTTTTTATATTTGTTGCTATTTGGTCTATGCATGCATTTTTCCTAGTAGGTGTTTTTATTAAGCATTCAATATTAAAGTTCTGTAGTAAAGTAATGAGTTCATCTGAAAACTTAGTCTTTTTAAGAATATCAATATTCCAATCTCCACATAATATTATTTTTTTATTTTTAAGTCCAATCCTTTGTAATATATCCTGAAGGTTTCTTATAAAAATATTTATGTTTTGACTAGGGATTCTATATATACAAATTATCACTGTATTTAAGTGTTTTAATTCTATACCACAACATTCAAAAAATAAATTGCAACCATAATCCCTTATAAAGTCTAGATTGGTGCATGGAATGTCGTGCTTAACCAAAATACATGTTCCACCTCTTCTTTGTTTACGAGAAAATGATGATATTAACTTATATCCTGGTAATTTAAGTAACTGTTCATTTCCCTTTTTAATAAACGTTTCACATAAACATATGATATCAATGTTGTGTGATTTATCTAGTTGTGATATTGCCAAATACAGTTCTTCTGACTTATTAATAGCTCCAGCTATATTTTGATGTAAAATTGTCAAAAATTGTGTTTTAGATACGAAAAAATTTTGAATTTGATGGAGTATTTTTATTTTTCAATGTTAAATTACTATTTGGTATGTCCTCATTTAACTGGTTCGGTTTTAGAGTATGTAAAACATTTTTTGACCTCTTAAAATAATAGGGAATAGTGCCTTTTTTTACTGGATAGGAATTGTTTTGATTATTTTGGAATATATTGCATTTTTTTGAAGAAGCAAGCCTTTTTTTAATATTTTTGGGATTTAAAAATGTATTTGCATATTCTAAGCTGTCAATTTCTATATTTAATCTATTTGTTAAATTTTCAATATAATTAAGTCTGGAATTATAAAATGTATAATCTTCATCAATATCAATATATGTACAATTTGTATGTCCTCTTAAAAAAAGTTTCATTTTTGTATTAAGAAATTTCTCATTCAAGTAACGGTTATATTTTACATTTAATATAAATATTTTATTATTTTTTAATTTTCCCAATAATTCTAGTAAATTTGATATTAGAGTATATGGATTTTTGTCATTGGAACCTAAGCCCAATATTAATATGTCTTCATTATTTATAGATTGTATCAAACTTTCACAGCTGTTTAATATTTCACTTGAAGAAGCATGCGGTTTTGTCAAGCCAAATATTTCATAACAGTCGTTCCACTTATTTTTCCGTTTTTCCAGCATACTTATAGACAAATTTCTAACGCGTTCATCACCCATAATTATAATTTTACGTTTTATTGTGCTGACATCTGTTATGGTTTGTTGACAATTGGTAATTTTATTTTTGTCGGTACCGTCACATTCTTTATTTAATATTAGTGGCTTAGTTATGTTATAGTTTAAAGTATTTTTATCCAAACCCATATCAGTAGGAACACTATGAGAATTGTGTTTTTGTTGTAAGTTAGTTAATGTTTTCTGTTTGATTTTAGGATAAGTGTTGTGAATAAATATATTTTCATTGTAGTATTTTAAAGGTGAGTGCCGTGGTGTTTTAAAACTTATATTCATTATAGTCTGTTTTATAGGCGTTTTATTCGAGATACCTGTTAATGTTTTATCCGATTTAGTATTTAAAATTAGACTTATCAAATTCTGTACTTTTTTCTCACTTTTGTGTAATGTTTGTCTAAGATTATAACATTGTTTTGTTAGGTTATAGATAGATTCTTGTGCGGATATTAATTCGGTTTGTAATTTGCTTATTTCTTGATTCTCATTGAACACTATTGAAGTATTTGGAGTGGATATAATATGTTGACTTGTCTTTGTAGATAAATCCGTGTAACTTGAACTGGATAAACTTAAAAAAGAATCATTTAATATTTCTTGTAGATTTGATTCAGACCTTTGTTTAGGGAGTGTTTTCTTTCTGATAGTTATATTATCCATTTTATAAGTTCAAATAAAGCTGTACAATGTATATTCAAACCGTTAATGTGTGACTAAATATTTTAATTGTTGGTCAGCTGTTCTTTGTTTAATGACACTTAATGTCAATTTTATACGTTAATATCTGTAATAATTGTGTTTTACTTACGTTTTATTTTACTTACGTTTTGTTTCCGATACTTTACTTACTACTTTTAGGTTTAAATATAGTTACTGTCTCCCAACTTTCTTTGTTCCAAATTTGACGTAACGGTCGTTGGTGATGGTTTTTTGGATTCCGTATTTCCACGTAAATCGCAGGTTGTTGACGAAGATAACATTAATCGCACTTATTTACTGATTACTTGTTAATTTGAACACACTTTTTTATTAACTTTTGTACTTTTAATAATTTTAAATTGTAAAAAACTCGAGAGCTGATGTTGCGTATGGCACTAGCGCCACCTATCCTAAACGGGCATTCAATCGAAATTTTATGAAGTTTTAACAATTGGTAATACCTGTATATTAATAATATTTTTGTTTTTCGTTAATTATTTTAATGTGCGCATCTATAACTTATTCTTTGGCCACATAGCAGTAGTCTCATTTCGTCCAGTCAGCACATGAGCATCAAGTTCTTTCAAAGTGGACTTTAAACAGTTATATTCTTTGCTAGTAACAAGCGGTGTGGATATCTTAGGTGAGTTTTTAATGAGAATTAATTGCCAGTTTCACGATTTCTGAATATGTTCTGTTTAGCTTTATATGTGTCCGTTAAAATAACAAATAGTAACATACTAGATATGTATAATATTGAAAAAAAATACGGCAAAAAGTGTTACCTACTAAGGCTAACAGTTTCTTGCTCAGCAAAAGGTAATATCGGTTGTTAATGTATCCTTAGTAATGCGAAAGTGACTGTATGGGCGTTTGTCCACTACAAGGAATTTTACGGTCCGGCATTCCGATTTTTTACGGTCCGGTATGGCACGCCATTAATCTATATACTAGCTTGTGCACTATACGTAATTTTACTGTCCGACATTTTACTTTTCCCTATTCCGGATGGTTTTTTGTGTCTACGAGTCGCTGTAGGTATAATTGTTTTCGAATGCCCACTTGCTTGGATTTTACTGTTTTTACTGCATATGCCAATTGAACGCAAGCTCTTGTTTTACTTTCTTTTAGCTGGCAATGAGATTTGAGCAGTCGGTATTGTTATTTTATATACATTGACCAAGCATTGACCTATAATTATTATCTAAGTAAATGTTGGTAAGTTAAAGTTCAAGTGGGAATAGCTTTAGCTCCTCGTCACCGATTAAAATAAATAAGTGAAACACGCATTTTAAATCTCTTACGGTACTTTACTTTTTATTATAACGAAGTAATATAATATTTCACCTTCTATATTTTTAATCGTTTCTTGTAAAATGCAAAAACAATCATTTATGATAGCATTATACCGCCAAACTTCCTTGAACTGTACCGTATTGATCCGAGTAAAGACGGACAGGTGCACAAGCAATTCATCGGTTTTTTCATGCCACACCGGACCGTAAAAAATCGGAATGCCGGACAGTAAAATTCCTTGTAGTGCACAAGCGCCCTATCTTTACAAAAATAGTTTTATCCCGGAACGGTTTTCCGTTGACTGAAAAGCTGATTAACTAATGTAGGTACCTACTGGATTTAATTTTTCATTTTAGTGTTTAAAACATAGCAATGCAATGATGCATCATGATAATATTATAAACATATTTATTTCAAACTAGCGGTCCGCCCCGGCTTCGCCCGTGGTACATGTTTACGTTTTCTCTACATAAGAACCATCCTCGTACTTCAAGGAATATAATAAAAAAATGATTATCGAAATCGGTTGAGCCGTTCTCGAGTTATGCGCTTACCAACACATTTTGCGATTCATTTTTATATATATACTAGCGGTCCGCCCCGGCTTCGCCCGTGGTACATATTTACGTTTTCTCTACATAAAAACCATCCTCGTACTTCAAGGAATATAATAAAAAAAGAATTATCGAAATCGGTTCAGTCGTTCTCGAGTTATGCGCTTACCAACACATTTTGCGATTCATTTTTATATTATAGATATAAGATTTAAATTTCATCGTGATATAGAAGAATATAATATGCATTTGAAGCTAGAACCTACTTTATTTTTGCATTTTTAGAACAAGTTTTATTGGACATAGGGTGAACCCTCCGTAATAGTAGTTTCAATACAAAATAAATTTATAGTTACCACTTTACTACCTATATTTGTAGTACTAGAAGGTATGACGATAGGTACTTGTCCTTAAAGCATAATTAATATATTAAAAATATTTTTTCAGAATTCGTTCCTGAACCGATGTCATAAAAATGGAAACAGGTAATTTTGTTTATATTTCATTCGTATAATATTTAAAATGTAGTCTAGTGGCAATGCCCTATTAAATTGAAAATCTTTTTTATCTGTGTGGAAACTAACACAAGGCGGAATTTTGAATTTGAGATATGAAAAACATGCATAAGATTAAAATATGTTCTCGGTAGGAAAGCAACAGTTGGGTACACTTTCTATGGCTTCCATATGTTTCCATGACCTTTCGAGTTAACAACCTCAGACTCAGAATATACGTTAATTTTAAATAGTTACTAAGGCACAAGAAAATTAAGGTCGTTTTAAAGAAATGAGCTAATTAAGAGGAAGATAATTATATATTTTATTCAATGCTAATTGTTTTTATTTCCAGAAGAACGTGTCATTATTATAATATCATACTCTTAACGCTCCTTTCCCCTTCTTTATTCACGGAAATAACCTATTATACCACATATTAAACTATTATTATTTACAAATTTCAGCAACGATCGTGTTCATCCTGATAATGGTGCCAATGATTTTCGGCGATTGCCCGTACGAAAAAATACGTAACATGGGCCACTGCCACTACAACATACACTGCTCTCATGACATCAAGGGAATCAAGATCCAACGGGAATGTCAAGGCTCCACAAACTATGACGTCATATTGGATGTAACCCTCATCGATGCAACCGACCGATTCGACACTACCTCTGAACTAGATTTCCTCTCTATGATAACATCTCTGAAGATATCAGGTAACTGGCCCGAAACAAACCTCACGTTCCTCGAAAACATGTACAGAATCAAAACGTTGCATTTAATCGATAATCAAATCAAGCGTATTTACGATAGCCCCTTCCGTCATCTCAATAGGTTAGAAAATCTCAACTTGTCCCGAAACCATTTGACAGACATCGAAGAATTGTTCCAATTTGACTCGTATCCGAATAAAGTCAAGAAACTATCGCTCTCTCATAACGACATACAAGAAATACCCGGCGATACATTTTCAGAACTTACCAATCTTATTGAGCTTGACCTCTCCTTCAATCAGATTTCGGAATTGTATGAAGAACCATTCTATAATTTAACCAACCTTGAAACATTGAGACTTAACAATAACCTTATCAAAAATCTCAATGGAGCTATGAATAATTTGCTAAACCTTAAACACTTATATCTAAGAGTAAATCAAATACAAAACATTGATATCGAATCAATAAAAGTCATATATCATCTTGAAACTTTCGACATATCCCAAAACCAACTTGAAAATTTGAAACCGATTATGTTTTCCAGGCATTGGTATCATTTTGGAGACCATTCTGTATGCAAAATTATTCTATCTGAAAACCACATTACTTATGTACCTAATGCAACAGTTTCAAATGAAATAGGTTATCGCACAACTAGAAATTTATTTAAGCAGAGAATGGATGTCTTTACTGAACTCGATTTGTCCCAAAATTCTATATCACACATTGAATACAATGCTTTCCAATCGATAGTACAATTGACATCTTTGGATATATCATGTAATAGACTAATTACTTTTGATATAAACGCAAAAGATTTAAGGTTTGTGAAATATCTGAATTTGAGTCAAAACTACTTACAGACGTTACATTATAAGAGTTTTGCTGCCATGATCAATTTACAAAACCTCGATTTATCCCACAATAATATGGACTACTTCCCAGATCAACCATTGAGCAATAATTATAGGCTGAAGCTACTTAACTTTACCTTTAACGACATTGTACAAATAAATAGCCTACGCATATCATTTAATCGCGAAGGAGGCGTATTAGATCTATCTAATAATGGACTGTCTTATCTCAACCTACCCACGGGAGATGCTATTGGCCTAACGATTTTAATACTGAGTTCAAATAATATCACAGAACCATCGCTCATTAAACTTAATCATCAACCAGATTTAGTACAGCTTGACATGAGTAAAAATTTAATTCAAGAATTAGATAAATCATCACTGCAATTACCAGTTACATTGGGATTGTTAGATTTGAGCTCTAATTATATACAGAGAATTGGCCCTTCGTCTTTCCATCGTGTTCCTCACCTAAAAACGTTACGTCTCTCTTATAATTTCCTAACAGGTATAGATTATGGAACATTTGAGGGACTAACGTCGTTATTAAATCTTGACCTAGCTCATAACAAAATCACGCATCTAGATTCAAAAGTACTCATGGATCTGAAAATGTTAAGCGTTCTCTCCTTGAGGGATAATGGTCTGACTTATTTAGATCATAGCAACTGGCTTTCCCATAAACAAGATTTAAGAGTTTACTTAGACGACAACGAGTTTTCCTGCGATTGGCTCGCTACGGCGCTAAACGATTTTAATAATGGCTATTCAAAAATGCGTCCTACTGTATTGAATACTAATATTAGCGGGAATTCAATAGAAGGAATACCTTGTAAGCAAGAAGTTGGTAACCTAATTCAGCAAAGCCCCAATTTCGTCGAGACAGATGAGAGGCTTTTGGTGATTAATCAAAAAATCTTAGAAGCTGTACAAGAACAAACTTCATTTTTAAGAAAGAATATTTGGCGCTTCGTGCTACAAGATGCGGAGAGGAACTCACTAAAAAATAATAATTAATCTACGAACATTGCACTTTATGATTATTATTTTTTCAGTGATTTATGTTAAGAATTTTATTTGTACGTAGAATAAGTGTTCAAAAATTAGCCCGTAATGATTGTTTTAGCCTAAAATTTTTATGTGCTTACTGAGTTAAAATAAAGATATATAAACATTAAAACTAGTTTCATTGTTCCAAACATTTGTTTATATACTGTATGTATACATGTTATAATCTCGTATCAAAATCTTCAAACTCTGGATAATGATCACCATAATCAACACTAAAGAGAGCAGCACATTCATCTTCACCAACCATAGCATCTCTGCTGACGTGTGAAGGACACAAATCCATTAACTCCAGCAGTGCAAAATCGTTCACCGTTGATACCATGAAAGCTATTTTTATATCAGATCTGGGGAAATACTGCTATTTAATATGGAATATCAACTGTTTGTTTAATTCACAGTGAATAGTCAATGAGATAGTTCATTTTCTTTAAATACGATTAATTGTTTACCAGTTATAGCTCAAAAACGCTGGACGGATTTAAATGGATACAACTTATTTAGGATAACAAAATATGAATTGTTGTCTATCAATCTAGGTAGTTCATAATTCTATTATTAACTATCTAGACAGGTAACAATAGATCTTTCACGAACAGACAGACAAACTATTCATTACAATTATTTGCATAAATACCAAAGTGAAAATGATGATTCTACTAGCCACTATTTACTTACAGATCATACGAGGAATTTAAAGAATCAAATTGCCTTACACTGTAAGCCAAGTGTTTTGCATCGTAAGGCGTTTTCAATTTAAATATACCCAACTGTAAACAATAGTGATGTTGTTATTTGACACTAGTTGTGACTCCTGACGTTGTTTATAGTTTTGCCTATGCCACAGAAAACTTAATACATAGTAGGTAACCAACGCCCTATGCTTAGCCCGATAATATTATTTATTGACTAGGATTCACTAGGATTAATTTTTGATTTAGTTAGGGAAAAATTAGATACATCAACATCCATTATTTTATATTATTCGATAGAAATCAGAATATTATCTAGCTATTTACGTAGGATTGTGTACCTAATACTTATATAGACAACTACAATAATTTATCGTTATAAATAAAATAAGTAATAATTTTACGTCTCGAAAACCCGAAATTTTAACTCGTCTATCTAGACTTTACCTCAAACATACCCCGCCCACACACACACACACATGCGCCCACACACCCACACACATTCACACGCACACACATTCACACGTATTATCGGGTCCTTCTGACACAGGTTTTTGTAACCTTACTAGGAGGACCCATCAATTTTATGTCATCGAAAAATTGTATGTATGAAATTAATATATTTTTCACTTTCATTTTCATTCTGACTTAACAATTAAGATTTGATCAAGCCCCACTTACATGTATTACAGCTGATTTGTATTTAACCAACGAATCAATTGCTTTGTACCGCTTGTTAATATCAAGTAAGACCAACACATGAGGAGGTAAATATTCTGGCTCTGGTTTTATATATTCTGCAACTAACTGCAATATAGAGATAAATTTTTAAGAACAATTCATTTTTAACCAAATGAATCCGCCATAATCATCTGATCTGGTCAAAATGGGCCCTAAATTTCAAATAATAGAAAAATCATCAAAACCGCGGGACACAACTTGTTTAATTTGAAGTGACTTCTAGCGTGATTTTAACCATTTTTATAAGAAAAAAGTGACTTTAAATGAGTGAGTTAGTTATAGGGCAAATAAATCACAAAATCCATACTTAATAATTATTTTATTAATAATTATTTTAGACTATAAATGCGAAAGTAACTCTGTCTGTCTGTCTGTTACTCAATCACGCCTTAACTACTGAACCAAATTGAATGAAATTTGGTATACTTAGAGATATTTTGATACCCGAGAATGGACATAGGCTACTTTTTACCCCGTGACATAGGATAGGTTTTATCCCGGAAATCCTACGGGAACGGGAACTAAGCGGGATTTTCTTTGACTGCGCGGGCGAAGCCGCGGGCGTAAAGCTAGTTATCTATATATTTACATATAATTTTAATAAATGACTATGATTAAAAACAAAAGGATAATAAGCGTTAAAAAACAAGATGCATTAACTCATTAGCATTGTTGATAATATCGTTAATTCCACGTTTTATCTCTTAAACAAAGTTCATTTGTGTGTTTGTTTTAAGAGTATCAATTATTTCTATAAAAGTGGTATTCATATCGTATAGAGACTACTCTTAAGACATCTTATTTTCTATCTATACTAATAATATAAAGCTGAAGAGTTTGTTTGTTTGAATGCGCTAATTTCAAGAACTACTGGACCGGTAAATTCTTTCGGTTTTAGATAGCCCATTTATGGAGGAATGTTATGGACTATATTATATCATCAAGACCAACAGGAGCGAAGCAATGCGGGTATAACTGCGGGCACAGCCAGTAAGAAATAATGTTATTTCTAGTTTTTTTGAGTTTGAGTTTGATCGTAATATAAAATTACTTTTTAATTACTTATATTACCTTTGGAAATAAAACGGCTAGACCATTTGCTTTAGCTATGTCATTGGGAGGAGCGTAAAAACCAGGTACTATCAAGCCGGGTGGTGGAAAATATTCATTTTCGTCCTCTTCAAAACTACTTTCTTCCTCTTCAGACAATTCCTGATTTTAATCGTTTATTTTGTTATTTTTTTCTTAAGATAATATGGCATATAATGATAAGACAAAATAGCAATAAAAAGCGTGTGCAGTGTCAGAAGTGAAACTACTTTGGTAAATAAAAAGATACCAAAATCGTCGTCTTATTTCATGACGTGATGGTAGTGTCATGACGCAACCTAGAAATTTTACTCTCAACGCGCCTAAAGAAGTTTCACTTAAATATTCCTGTTACAAGTTTTGATATGCGGAAAAAATTATAAATGCGAAAGTTTGTGACGCTGAATGGATGTATGTATGTTTGTTAATCTTTTTCGAGAAAACTACTTTTCGGATTTTGATGGAACTTGTGTACGTCAGTTTTGAACACCAACTTTACCAACAAAATATTTATTTAAAATTACGTATGTATGTTTATCGGCCATCTGGTTTCCATAACACAAGCGAAAGCTTAGTACTTATGGGATCAGATCGTGCCGTGTGGGAAATTCCTGAAATATTTATTTATTTAAACTTACATCAGGTACTACAATATCAACTTCTTCATTATCGGGCTCTTGTTTTAATTCTTCTAGGGCAGTTAAATTCTGGAATTATTATAACAAAACAGTAGGTATACAGGCTGGAAAGTTTGGGCCCTGGAGGAAAAGTACTTATAATTCTGGAGATTTTAATTTTTAGTTCGATTCCCGGTCTATTCAAGTGAATTTATGAAGATCGTTAAATGCAGTTCTATTTCTTTTTAAAAATAAAAGAATGTTTCAGCAAAATTTTCTATCTCCAGTATTTAAAGTACTTTTCCTCCTGGGCCTATAGAAAATGATCCCGCTGTATAAAAAATTATTATGATTATAATGAATAATATATCAAAAAACTTACTCCTACTTTAAGAAGTGCTAACTTCCGATGTTCCTTTTCGAGCCGTCTAGCTTCTAGCGCCTCTGCAATCGCCTGTCGAGCCAAACGTTGCATTTCTGATAGACGCCTAGCACGCTTTTCTATAGCTTCTTCCTGTTAATATAATTTTAAATCTTTCTGTATTTTCTTTTTAAAATTTAATTTCCAATAATTGTTATGTCTATCAAAGATCGTTTGATTAAAATAATTTGTAATTAAATTATATCGGCTGGATTATAGTAGCATTGATGGTCATTAATGTACATTAACAATTACCCTAAACCACCGCTTTATCGAGAAGATTACAGAAAAAGAAACTTTTAAAACCAAAATGATAAAAAGCGAAATGTAATGGAAAAATTAAGTTTACCAGAATATTTGCAACCACGCCTTACGATCACGTCTCCTTACCTTTTTCCTAAGTCTTTCTTCACGTCTCTTCTGCCACACTTCTTCCTTAGTGGGACTGTATGTCTTATAAATATCAAAAGCAGATCTCTGTGGTATTTGTTCGTCTATTTTTTTAGAATCGTCCAAGGCTATTACATCGTCGTACAGAATTTTTCTTACCACGGCTAAAAACCAGGTTAAAGATAATTATTGGTTATGATTATCTATTCTGTAAGCTGTACAGTGTAACATTAAAAAATGTCAATTGTACGAAGTAATACACGATGAAGAACCACCACACCAACCATAGAAGAAACCCCATTAAAACCTATAATATTAAAACAGAATACATAGATACATAAGTAAAAGTTTTAGCAGGTAATAAAAGAAGGCAATAGAAACAATTGCCATACTTTTACCTCGCCTTATTTCCATTACGAAAAAAGACAAGTACCCTAAATTTTGCAAGTTTACCAATTTCAACGATTACATACAAACGAAATGTTTATCAAGGTCCAATATTCGGAAACATATAGCCAAAGCTGGAGCAGTCGTCAGCATATACATCGACGCTTCATTTATAGGCGCATCACCTGCGTATAGGACATCTAACGCAGTATCATAATCCAGGACAATTTCTTCACGACCAACCATTATTATATCTGTATTAAGAGGTAGTAGTATAGAACTTTTTTCTTTATCTTTAAGTTTACTTCTTGCAGATAGCTTTCATTGGAGATTCAATAATAAGTAATGACTTATTGGTAATAGCAGATGTAAGATCGTTATTAACATCTCAAAGTCTACTCATCATTTAAATGATCTTAAAAAGCACTTCAATAAAATATGAACACACTTAAAAATAACGTTTAATTGAGCTGATAATTTATGCTAATAATTGACCTCCTTTTTTGAAGTCTATTCAACACTAGCTGCGCTCCGCGGTTTCACCCGCGTGGCTCCGCTCCTATTGGTCTTAGCATAATGATATTATATACCTTCTCGATCTTATACCCTTCCTCTATGAGTGGGCTATCTAACACTGAAAGAATTTTTAAAATCGGACTAGTAGTTCCTGAGATAAGCGCGTTCAAACAAACGCTTCAGCTTTATAATAGATTAAAAACTTTCAACGTTTAAAAAACGGAGTTTAATAATTTTCTTGTTTACCTGTTTATTCTATTTACAGTGAACATGTTCACGGTGATTTAATGTATTTACCGCTGCTTTCTGAATTGCGGAAATCGCATTAACGACGTCCTAGTCCTGCTCTTGCTCTTGTGGTTATGTTCTAACTTATAGTCCGGGATACATCGCCCATTTTTGCAAGTGATTACTAT
>CAJQZN010019713.1:0-26480 GCA_907164685.1 Colias eurytheme | reverse complement strand
CTAATATTTTAATTCAGTATTATTTAGAATGTAGGACAGCTAAATTTATAGTAATGGGTAAATAATTAAGATTCAGTGTTAAATTGTAATTTGTTTATTATTCAATAAATAATTGGTAAAAATAAAGTGTCTTTAAATCTAGTTTATATTTTCGCAGCACAAAGCTTGGTTTAAACAACATATTAATGGACCTAAAAATAATATTTTTTTGTTATCTGAAATGAATGATGGGTATGTTTAAACTGTTAATTTTTGCAATTTTAAATGTTCTATTTATAAGGTAGAAGAAAGTGACTGACTATTGCAATATATTCAGTATACAATATTACCTATATGAAAAATATTTATTATTTAAAACTAGCGATCCGCCCCGGCTTCGCCCGTGGTACATATTTACGTTATCTCTACATAAAAACCATCCTCGTACTTCAAGGAATATAATAAAAAAAGAATTATCGAAATCGGTTCAGCCGTTCTTGAGTTATGCGCTTACCAACACATTTTGCGATTCATTTTTATATATAAGATTACATAAATATTCACTACAATACACCACAATATCTCTTTTAATGTTACAGATTTTGCAAAAACAATTATAGTAATTTTTGCACTAGTTTTATATTATGCATATCTAAATACACTACAGAGGATGTATTACACAAACAGTTTCACTAGATTCTTATGACAAGAGGTAATAATTGTAAATAGTGAGCATTTAGTACTCCTTAATTTAAAGTGTTAGTTGTATTTGCATAATTATTATATTCCCGATTTTGTATAACATGAGGCTTAATTATTGATATTTACATTTATAACACTTATTAACACTAATACATTACAGTACCTAGTCATGTTTATTTATTTATTTTGAAAACTACACAGCTTACAGTTTGACTTACTCTACTTATATCTATGTTACAATACGCCAATTACGAGTTTTACAATTATTATCAATTATATGTATATTTAAAACAGTAACTTGTTAAAGAGTGGTGAGTTGTGTGTGTGGGTGAGTGCGTGCATGCGTTTGGGTAAGTTTGTGTGTATATATGTGTGTGTGTACATGATTAAAAAGTGTTAGGTACCTACGTTAGATAATATTTTAATTACATTGGTTTTAAAACGATTGCGAGGGCTATGGAACGATTGCGAGGAATATGTCAAGAGTAGAAAATTTTTGATTGTATATCGAAGGTAGGCGATTAAAGAGTGAGTTCTTCATATATTGATTTGTTATTTATAACCTTGATTATCTTATATTAAACCTTTTATTATAGTGTTCAGTCAATTATAAATACACTGACACTTGCACTATTAGTTCATCAATAATCCTTTGAAAACATCAAGCTTGGGCTATGTCAAGTACTTCTTTCCCAGTAATTGCACCTTCTTCTCAAATGCAGGGAAGTTAATCACTGTGTCTTCTTTGTAGAATGGATTTAGCATTAGTTTTATGTACGCTTCATATACGTCTGTGAAAAAGTTCTTGATCCCATCTTCGTTTCTCGGTTCATGGACCATTATAAATCTCATCTGTGGAATATGAGTAGTTTATATATATTTTGTATACAAACGAAAAATTTCTGTTTACGAATTCTCGACATACCTATTACAAAATGCCGAGCTTTTGTAATTACCGCAAAATAATACAATTTGCCTGCGACATATTCATGGTATAGCTCTGACAAACAAACCATGAATAAACCTTTACAATCTTAATTTAATTGAGAAAGAGTAAAATCAATACGATATTTAAAGAGTAAAATCAATACGATATTATGATGACAATAATTTCTAACATACCTGACTAGCTGTAACAAATGCTGAGACAAACCATTGGTTAAATTTGTCTACAGATTTTAAATATGTATTCGTGCCTTTCCACATGTGTTCGTTTACTAGATCTAATGCTGCATGAGCTATGAATTCATTCAAGTGTCGATTGTCCTCTTTCTGAAAAAAGGCAAAAAGCTTGGTGAAAAAATACCTACGCGAATGAATAGTTTCGCTAAGCATTGTTGTTGAATATTGTTTATTTATGTACAAGGGAAATGCTTAATAATTAAAATATGCAAAGAAATTAATTTGTAAAGCACCTTAACTTCTTTCGTTACAGGAATGAATTCCATTTCGAAAATAGGTTTATCAGTGTGACCTACGATCACGAAATAATATATCCCTGCCATGTCTAGTAAGCTTTATACTTTTTCACCAATAATAAGAATTATTTGTTATTAATTATTGTTGTTGTGGAAAATCCTCCCTTTTTAGTTTCTGTCATCAAACGTCAACAACTACAAAATACAACATTGGGAGATGGCTGTCAATATGTCATTGAAATGTCAAATATCCACGTCATGCATAACAGAAGTATCAGACAGACAACAGAATATATACTAATCATCCGTTCAGGTGAATTTAACACAGATTACCTATTCTTGTATTTTTTAGTGGTCGATAAAATATTTTATTTTTCAAGAGCTAAATATGGGATGAAAGTGATTACGGACACCGGTTACGATGTGTTCTCATCCATTGCTATCTATTGTATGTAGATGATGTGTGTTGTAATATTACATAGAAAATATATTTTTAAAACTAGAGATAAATCTTGTTTTTTTATGTAAGGGTGATTAATCTTAGCAGCAGTTTTTAAAAGACTGAAAAGTAGGTTCGCCCTATTGAAAAAAATGAAAATGAAAAATTATTTATTTCAGCAAAAACACAGTATGTAACAAAACAAAATTTAACAACATCATATTTTGCTGTCACTTATTATACAATATAATTTTATTATTAACTGTAGCTCCCACACTAAGAGAACTTGTGTCGTGGGAGCTGGTACGATTATAAAGAATGGATTTGCTCGTGGTACCGTAATTGTTGATTAAAAAGATTTAAAATAACTAATTTAAATATAAGATATGAATTGAGTACAACTAATGAACTAAATTAAAAAAAAAAAAAAATATAAATAAATAGATACCTAACTATATAAATAAATAAAATAAGTTAAATAAGTACATAAATTAAAGTTAAAATAAATAAAATTATATGATACATATACAATATAATGTAAATAAACAATAATTTATATTAATTTAATGTATTGAGACAAGAAGCTTTTCTGTTTGTGTGTAATTTAATGATTTTAAATAGCATGTAATAACTTTTTTAGCTTTAAAAATAGAAAAACTCTTAATGTTACATTTTAAATTTATTTTATTATATATAAAGATGCCAATGTATGGGTTCATGCGCTTAGCGAATGTTGAGTGTGTAGTTATGTTTGGAATTTTGAAGACACGCTTTTTTACAAGATCTTTGTAATCAACTAAATTTAAGATAGATTTATGGGTGGAAAGAGAGCTATAGAGGATGAAAAGCTGCCGCACCGTCAGAACGTCACTGTCTTTATAAAGTTCAGAGGTTGGGTATCTGAAGGGCTTGCATAACATTGTTTTTAGGACCGCACGTTGAGCTCTTTCAAGGCCGATAAGTGATGTTTTCGCAGCCCCGCCCCAAGAGTTAATACAATAAGTGATAATGGATTGGCAAAGAGCATAATAAACATTCCTAAGCAGATCAGTTTTAGCAGAATTCCGAAGTTTTTTTATTATACCTGAAATTTTACGGACACGATCAGAGAGCAGATGTATGTGACTCTTAAAGTTCAAATTTTCATCCAACATGATACCCAGGTATTATTAGACAGATACACACTGGTAAAATAAAAGAGAAACGAATTTATTTGTTAAATATTTATTATTAAATAGTATGTACAATTCAATAACATTAGCAATTAATATCATTTGCTTATAAAATTTTATTACATAGGAGTTGTTCTATAAAAAATCTAATTTTATTATTATTTACTTTATTGACAGGTTTGTTATATTTATTAATTATTCAAGTATTTTACAAAACTCTGTAATGATAGAAGTCCATCAACATATGGCTTAGATTCCAACTGGCCATTAAGGTACCCAAATAAAATAGACACAAAATAGGAAGCGGAAAGAGGAAGATTCGCGCGTTTTTTATCATCGGTAAATCTGAAACGAGAATTATTTATGATTATTCATAGGTTTAAATACATACAAAGAAAACATAAATCCAGAAAAAATAGAGAAAAGATATGGTATTACCACAAAATAAAAAAAAAAGTTTCATCAGGGTTGAAAATAAATTAAAAATACTTATAAATTCATAAAGAATAGAAAAATAATTAAAAATACTCACTGCTATACCCTAGGAACGTGATGTAGATATAATATATGAATGACGCAAGCCAAAATGTATTGGAAACCAGACATGATAGAAAACCTCCATGTACTAGTAGTTCTGTAACATAAAAAAATAAGATAACAGAGCTGTGTGAAGTAAAATTAGATGACCTTACTTTTCAACACAAAAGATTATGCTTTACTTAGAATATTAGTAAAGATTATACCAAGATAAATTGTTCAACTCAAAATTTATATGGCTTCCTATTATTATAAAGCAACAAAGAAAATATTAATTATGTTTAGCTTTTGAATGAATTTTTTTTAAATATAATAATATAGCCTTTGATTTTCGGGGATGATTTAATCTTCTAATATTGAAAGAAATTTTTAATTTGGTCTCGTAGTTTTGGAGATTATTGAATGAAAACAAGATAGAAAATCGTTCCTCTTTAAAAATAAAGTTGAACTCCACTCAAAATGATTATAATATAAGACTATTGAAATATTTATCATTTTTACATAAATATTAGCAACCTCAGGGCGTATGCAGAAAGAAAGCTGGAAAATTATAAGTGCTTATCGGCGCTTTTCAGCGCTGGTTATCCGCGCAGGAAAATATATGATCCGACAAGCTTCAACACGCGCTGGTTAGCTTTGGGCGCTGCTATATAAAATTTGTCTTGGTCTGCTTCAACCTGCTTCCTTTGTGTAGAACGAACCAGCGCTTATAAGTTTCCAGCTTTCTTTCGGAATAAGGCCTTATGCAATAGTAATAGGTCATATTATTATATCATTATAGGTCATATTAAACTATTAATGTGAGGGTAGATGCATCTGCTCATGTTTCAAGACACCATAGATAATTTAGTAATTAATTATTTTAGTACTTTACTAGACAATACAAAGAGGTGATATAGACAAATACTTACTATTAAATAAAAGTATTTGAAAACAATGCAACAGAGACAGTGGGGGGAACATAGCATTTATGTGAACGTCAAACGCGTAGCCCCACTCTACGTCTGGGGATGCGATGTCCACTCGCAGGTATTTATTGCTTACATACCTGTGAATAAACAGTTTATAATATTAAAAGTCAATACATAGTTCTGTCAACGTGAACAATGGCTAAACTCTATTGCAAAAATAACACTTAAAAAAATTATATAAAAATTTTCTTTTTATAGAGAATATTTGTGGAAATTGCAGACACATAACAAATGTGTAAATGAGTGTGTGAAAAAATTCAGAATATTGTCATTAGTTTAATTTGAAAAAGATTTTGAATGTGAGTTGTTAAAAAGCACTGTTTATATATATGCGTGTTCTCTATTGCTTTCAATGTTTGCATTGAAACTTTTTAAGCTATTGCATAGCTTCTATCGCAGGCCTTGAGCGCGGGGACCGAATCGAGAAATTCCGTAACGAAAAAACCTCACGCTCCCCACTCTGACGGACACGGATGTGTGGCTTGAAGGCATGCTATGCAATAGCTTTACCGTGGCAGTCCCCGAGTGCCACACGTCTTTTTTTGATATTTTCAGTTCATAATTCTACTTAATTATAAATGTGCCACCATGTTTCTTATTTTTTCCAATATTAACTATAAAGTTAAGTATATTGAACTTACCACAGTACTGTGGACATAATTAACCCGGACCCAATGAAGTCCACAAACACAACATATAGCACAAACAGTGCTGTTTGTCCCAATGTGAGGCCCATTGCTAATGCAAAACATACTGACGATACTGGAAATATAAAAGGATATAATATTCAATTAAGATCCAAAACTAATCTATACTAATATTATAAAGCTGAAGAGTTTGTTTGTTTGAACGCACTAATCTCAGGAACTACGGTACTGGTCTGATTGGAAAAATAATTTCGGTGTTAGATATGCATCGAGGAAGGCTATAGGCTATATATCATCACGCTAAGACCAACAGGAGCGGAACCACGCAGGTGAAACCGCGGAATGCTGCTAGTATAAGGTTCAAATTAAAATAGGTATTAGTTCATTAATTTATTTTAGTTTATCTGCCTACATGAAATATATATACAGTCAAATACTTACAGAAGAGCCAGACACTCAGTAAAACAAGAAATGCAGGATCATCTCTTGCAAATTGTGATTTTGTATCTGAAAATGAGTAAGTATGATGTAATAATCTATGAAATTAATTGCCAAACTTTTAATCTTTAATAAGTTGTATGTTAATACCTTATTTATAATAACAACTAAAGCCAAAGCCTTGTATGAAATAATACTAAAAGTTTTAACTTTTACATAACTAAGTAAGGAGTTAAATATCAATTGTGTTATTGCAAAATTTATATAAACTAATTTTTACTTGTATATGTAAGTATCTAGAAGACAATATAATAGATAAATGAGATAAAAAATGTATCCTGTGCTTTGAAGTTAACTTGGTACATAAGAATGAGACTTACGTTTCCTATAGTTAAAATTCCGAAAAACTTTTTGAGGCGACACAAATAAGTAAACCATTTGCCACGCAGCGAATTCAAAGTCCATTTGATTGAATTTGAACAATCTTCGCAAGTATTTGTATCGTTTCACTGCTGCACTGGCTGTTGTGGGCTGGTAGTTGGCTGGTGCAGGCAGTGGTGAAGTACTTCGAGGATAATTCGTCGGTGTAGGTGATGTTGAATATTTCATCATTGCTTTTTATTCTTTCACTTGGCGAGGATTAAATGCAGGTTCCCTTCGCTACATTAATTGATTACTATTTTATTGTGTTTATTTATTAACTTTTAATTCTAATTACATCTTATTTACTAAATTTTATCAACATTGAAGGCATCAGTCATCACGTCACGCGTGTCAAATATTTGTGTCATTGTCATAATATGACAATGTCATATTCAAAATTTCGTTTAAAAATGTAATCAGGGCATTGATACACTCACGGGAAACGGGAATAGCGAGGCGATTATCGAACACTCATCGTTTTATATGAGACTAGCTGTTCCCCACGGTTTTACCCGCATTGCTCCGCTCCTGTTTTCAACATTGCAATGTGCATTGTTATGGTCTTATTGTTTCCATCATGGTGAGTTATTCATAATGCTGGATGGGTGAGCATGAGCGAGATCAACGTGTCGATGATTCATATAAATTAAATGAGAATTTTATTGAAATCTCGGCTTGTATATAATATGATATTATCATTTATGTCTATTAATAAAAAAAATTGGTTGTTTGTAAAGTAGGTTTACGATCGAGATGTTTACGTGATAACATTTAAATGCAGTGGCAGCGCTCGAGATGAGACGGGAGATCGGTCCGTCTCTCTCTCGTTATACCTGCGATCGCGCTCGTGAGGTTTTGGTGTGACACAAGTTTCTGAACATGTCACCTGACTAAAACGATTTTAAAAACGTTATCACGTTAAAAATAAGAAACCCTTGTAACGATTATTTGAAGAATTTCAGTAAAGCTTACTGTAGACAGGGAAGGGTACAGAAGGAGTGGACTGTGGAGGTAGCGACTAGCGGTAGGTATCAAAAAGAAACAATAATTTAATATCACAATTTTTTATTCCATCAAATTTACAAATATACATTACAGCGTAAGGAAATAATTCTAATTCTTAGATTTTCAGTTATTATCGTCATAGCTGATGACTGAGAAGGTAATAAATTGAAACATAGATTAGTTAAATAAATTAAATATCAGTCTAAAATATGTATTAAATTTCTTAATTTATGACTTCTGGGTGAATATTATTAGATCTAATCATCTAAACTTATTGATGAAACGGACTGTTCCTGAAACGGACTGTTTCTTATTCCTAAATTCTATAAATTATTATCCTTATAATAAAAAGCTTCCACATGAGAAAAAAAGAAAATAAAGTGCATATAATTTAAAGTTAAGTGTTTAAATTAAATTTTTATGTTAAGTTCTGTTGCAGCCAGCTGAGGTAGTGTGTCACACGCGTGTAAACGCCGGGGTATCCGGGCTCGCCGCACTTGTTTCCGAACGAAACAACGCCGATTTGAGTCCAGCGACCGTTTGCTTGCAACATTAGCGGGCCGCCCGAGTCTCCCTGTGAAAATAGTAAAAGTATATTAGAAAATTTAGCACAAAAACTAAATCTCTGCCTATATTGTCTTGTCTATATCTTCAAAAATTTTATATTGATAGAAACACAGATAGAAAGCTTTTATTTATTCTTTAAGACGATACACAAAAAAAAATCCACTGCTTGGCGGGCGGAGTCTAATAGCTCGCTATCGCGAACGCGGGTGTGCGCGAAGTCATTCTTGCAAACTCGCCGCGCTGCCGCTGGCCGACTCGGGACAAACATGTATGGAGTCGTCATACAGTTATAATATTGTTATACATTTATTCAGTTGTTGATTTATTGGTTTTATTTTCTTGCTTATAAACAAATAATCTTCTTTCCAACAACTACTTAGACATTATTAATAATTATTATTATTTCGTAATGTTTACTTTATTACAAAATAATACAGGTTATAAATAATCTTTAAAATAACAAAAAATATTGTTACTCTGAAAAAATGAAATGGTACTCAATAACGCGGACTACTGAATTGATTTAGATAGAATTTGATGCTGACGTAGATATTACATCATGCCCAGAAATGAAAGGTACTATTTCTGAAAGAAGTTATAAACCCTAATTCTTCTCAGTCAAAGTCAAGAGTGGAAGATATCACTAATACAGTAAAACTGATGCGAAACTTTGGATGTTAATTTGTATTTTTTTTTTGTTAGTTGTTACTTAATCACGTCAAGACTACATTACCAATTTTGATAAAATATAGCTAATTGCCTGGATTTACACATAGGATACTTTTTATCCGAACTGAACACTTCTGTGGGATAAAACAGGATTCACGATATAACCTAATTCCAAGCGGGCAAAGCCGCGGTCGGAATGATATTTTTTTAAATAGAAAAATTGTTTAAAAAAAAACACAAAATATATTGACGCATGTATTTATTTTTTGCACTCTATTATAATTGTAATTATTCATTACAAATAATCAAAATAAAATAGCCAGAACAAAGTTAGGCCCTGGTAGGGTAGGTAGGCAGGTACAGCAATGTGAGACGAACACTGGCTTATTTATACCAATAATAATGTATTATAAACATTAAATTAAGTTTACAACAAAAATACATAATATTAGCTAATGTGAAAACGAATCAACCAATCATCCCACAACAATGAAATGTGCACACAAATATTTCACGCACAGGTGTAGTAAGTATAAATGAAATAAATATTAACATCAAATTCTTTATACAACATACTTATCTACCACCTACTAAGAAATGTAATTCTTGAAATTTTTTCGTATTTTTTTTAAATATAATACTACTCCAATGAGCTCCTGTTCCATATCACGTCCGCCATACTTCCACTAAGTTCACCATGATTTTTTATTTCTTTGCACTTTGTTGCTTTTTGCTAAAAATGGAATCATGCGATAAAACCAGTAGAACGTTGATAACATACATTTTTGACTGAATAAAGGTACTTACGAAGGAGTGGGTTCACATTGTGAACAATCAGTGGGTTTATTTTCCTTCTGGATTCCGGATTTCTGAAAAGATTATCTATGCTATAAATGAAAAAAATCTTACACATTCGTTATGTACTTAAAACAGGGGTACATATCAAACATCGTCTATAATACAATTATCATCAAATTTAAAATAAAACCAACTTCTTCATTAATTTGTTCCAATTGTAAGCATTCTTTTTTCTCCAACCTTTATGTTTCTTCTTCTTATTTTCTTTATTGTCCCCATTTGTCTCATTTTGTCTTATCGTGTTGTCACCCTTTTTTACGATTGCGCGAGCAACACAAGTTCCCCGTGTGACGGCCGTAGCGGGAATGACTCGTGCAGCGATCGGGGTAGGAAGGTACAGGGCGGCTCTCGCTATATTGGCTGGTCGCGCGCTAATTTCAAGTATTTCTTGTTTATTTCAAAACCATCGCATATTTCAAAATTCTAAATCGGTAGACGTATAGGTTGTATATTTTATAGTTAATATCCAAAAAGTCGTAACTTTACGTTTGTTATTTTGAAGATGCCAGAGATTATAAAAAAATAACAATGAGAACTTTGTATTTTTTTTCTATCGAGAAAATATCATGGAATCATGTTTCTAAAACGGTAGACGTATTGTGTTACTATTGAACTTTCTTGTCAAGAATTTTCATCACGACAACTTTAATAATATAAAAATTACGAAGGTTTGAAAAGGGCCGTAAATGTTAGAAAAATTAATTCATCACCTTAAGAGCACAGATAGAGTTAAATTATTTTGCCGCCAAGGTCAACAAAAGAGTTATTAATTAAATCTACTGTTTAGGTAATGCTACATACATATACAAACCTAAGTATTTAACACAATGACGGAACTTATTTATTTCTATTATGTGTACAAAAACATTAAAAAAATCTTCAAACTAACCTGACACGCATCAACCCCACCTCTCGCGTATCCCGCGCACAGAAAAGTATCTGTTATCGGCTGGAAATACGCTCTGTCACATTCCTCATTCCTCCATACTGGTAGTTTAGCCTCTAACTGCTTGGAACTCTCCCCCCCACCGTACCGCGTGGTCCCCCAGCCCACCACGGTGGCTACAGAGCCGTCGAACTGTTTGCGGGCAAGGTCGCCGTACGGGAGGCAGATGGGTATCACGTATTTTGATTTTTGGACGTTTTCTGTGAAGTGTGGGTATAACGTAAAGTCAGAAGCAATGCATGTAAAGAACATAAATATGTACATTACTAGCTTTCCGCCCGCGGCTTCGCCCGCTTTGACTATAACCTAATAAATTATATACTAATTATATCTTGAATGACTCTATCTATTAAAAAAAACCGCATCAAAATCCGATGTTTAGTTTTAAAAATTAAAGCATATAAATGGACTGTGACAGAGAAAGCGACTTTGTTACACGCTTTATATTAGCTTCACCTGTATGTTTGTTTGTAACCGACTTCTTTGGGCGTGATTTTGACCCACTTTAAACGGCCAGATTTCGTTCAAACTTTGTAGATTTATTGAGGACCGATGACAATAAACTAATTTGATAAAATTTTCTATTTTTTAGTTCGGTTTTCTATAAAAAGCGCGTTTTTTAGTTTTTTTAAACTATTATTATTTTATACTATGTAGTGATACAGAGTTTAAGTATTTTAAATGCTTTGGCAAAGTGCATGTAAAGTGTCTTAAAAAAATCTTCATGTAGGGAAAATTATTTTCAACATATTAGGTCGTCACCAATTGTATTCTGTACTGGTAAACATTCAGAATGTTCATTTACAAGTTTGACGAAAAGAAAATCGACCAGTGAAATAAAGTTTCCATATTCTTACTGAACTACTCTAGTACACATTATTATATTATCGAAAATACTAACCAGCCAGAACCAAAACAGCGATATCGTTATAAAAGCCAACCCTCGAGAACTGCTCGTGCGCGCGCACGGCTGTCACCCGCAACGTCACCGGGCGGGAGGGTTCGTCGTCACGTGACAGGTCTACGTCACCGAGACGCACGCTGAATTGGCGGGCGGGGAAACTGAAAATATTAAAAATACAATTTTATTTTGATATGGGAATATGGCATAGCTGCTAGCTGATCAACGCAACTTCCCTTGCTACCAAATTTTACAACATTTTTCAATTTGTAACGGCAGTTCCTTAGACTTATTTAATTTACAAAGAAATATTTTTAAAGTGAAACTTTTATTACATCGTCTCAAACTTTTTGGTCTGTGTGGCGCATGTCGCGTGACGGTCGGCTGCCGAGTAGGTATAAAGCAGTGTTCGGAAAGTTTCACTTTTACCGTGGTTTCATAAAACCACACAACATTTTTTTTGAATCTTTATGATATTATGTTATGTTATGTACTACCTAAATGTTCTGTAAATGTTTCGAAGATGAAGAAATAAGAACTTCATCAAGTCTAACTGTTCCTTATTCGTACTGTCTCAACAATACGAACAACTACTAGTAACTAGACTAACAACGACTACTCACTATCAACATCCAAAAAAATGTTTAATTCTAAATCAATTTAATTCTTACGGCCTCTGTTTCGAGTCCCTTGTACAATGAGCGGCTGTGAGCACATGTCGTCGCCCCACCAGAGTGCCTCCACACCAGAACTCCCTCCTCTTGTTCCCGTGGAGGTAGATAGCCGCCATCCACGGCCAGGTGCCAGGTTTGGATTCTGTTCCACCGACTATACGACCTCCTTCGTCTTCGCGTTGACCGCAATCTGGAAAATTAATAATGAAAAAGGTAAATAAAAGTTACGTAAAAAGAAGAAGAGCAGCAGTTTATAATCATTAGGCAGTTTAAAATCATTAAACATAAAATTAATACGTTATAAAAACTATTCGTAAAAAATCATAGTAATAAAAATAGCATACCGTTAACATCCACAATGTTGGAGTAATTAGCGATAATAGGTGGTGCTACTGTGTAAAAAGATGTAGTAGACGGTGGTCGGGAAGTAGTGACCGTAGTTGTTCTAGTCGGTTTCGGCGTAGTTACTTTTGGCGTAGTTGTTTTTGGTTTCTTAGTTGTTAGAACCAAAACAGCTGAAGGTTTCGTCGTTGGTTTCTTTGTTGTCAAAGTTACAGGCCTCTGAGTCGTTACAGGAACCAAGTAAGTCGGTTTACTAGTTGTCGTTAAAACAGGCTTTTCCACCGCTGGCGTTGAAGGTACAACTGCGTCACGTGGACAACATACTCCAGGTACAAATAGGTCTTTGAAACACAACGATTCTCTGAGATTAATAAGGTTTAGCAGTAATTGCGGACAGTTACTCAAGTCTTCACACACACCATCCTCTCCTTCAGGTGTCGTACACGACTTGGCATCATTCTCATTGTAATTTGCTGTTGCTATTTTTGTTATAGGAGCATCTGGTAGGACTCTAGGTAAAGCTTTCTTAACTATAGGCGCTATTTTGTCAGTAACGTTACGACCTAGAACATTTTTGCTGATCGTGTATAGAGCTTGTGGTAACTGCTGCAGATTGGAATCAGTTTCCGTTCGATCATTATTATCATTGACCACATCGACGAGATAATGACCAACTGTGTTAATTGCTCCCAGAGTTTCAGATATTCGTGTGAATGCAGAGTCGGAGAGTAATCTTCCATCGTTTGGATTTTGTATACTTTCAGAATGAATTAAATCTACTGATGATCTACCATCATAATATTGAGGGTATTGTTGGTTGTTGGGTACTTGTGACATGAACTGTCTTTCATGGTAATATGCTTGACTATAAGGATTATTTTGGTAATATTGTGTGGAATCTGAAGACCTTTTTCTTGGTACGGAATATTGATCCCAGTGCGTGTGCCTTTGTAGATATGGGTTTATTTCATCCGTTATCCGTCTGAAGGGGACTGAAAAATAATTTGAAATTATCAGTAGGTACATATTATGTGCAGTCGGTAGATTGTTCCATTGGAAAGTTTATTATTATGTATGAACATTAATTTGTTATTGTCTACTATGTATTACGTATCTTTTCCATTGTTTTTTTACGTTTTAATTATAATAATTTTACATAGATATTATGATATTATATTAAGTCTGGTAAACGAGTAAAGTAAACAATTGTAGCTGTAGTTTAATGAATCAATGAAGGATTATAATTATATTTTGTAAAGTAAAATTGATGCGTACCTACCCGGGTGGAGAACAGTCTGTTGACATGTTATTGGTGTTGTGAAGATGGAGGTACCTGAAAAAAGAATAATATGAAGTTAGAAAAGTAATTCCTTACACTATTAAGATAGTATAACAATCAGCTCTTAAACATTTGCAGAAGTAGAGCATCTACAAATGAGTTATTAAGGGATAGGGAATGGATTGACGACGGGGAAAAAATAAATAGACTGAGAAGGGTAAAGAAAAAGGGCATATGCATGTAAAATAAATTAAAATTTATTTTACATGCATATGAAAATATAATATAGCTTTTATCGTACTTTTATAATTGATTGAGAACCCAAGGTCTAAAATAACGAAATCATAGAGTAAAGTAATATATAAAAGGATACTATACAGATTTAAACAATTAATGATTGTACTATTCTACTATTCTAATCTATTTAAGATTTATATGACAAATGGAGTAAACACGTTCCATTTAACGTCAAACATGTGAAAGTTTCGACCATTGTTACTCGGCACTTACGTCTTGCGTAATTTGAAACGTTAAAATTTTCTTCTTATTGTTAATAATGACGCTGTGACCAAGTGGTTATATACTGTGAATAATATATTTAGAAAATATATTTTATTATTTTTGAATCGCTATTGAAACGTTGTATTAGGTAGAGTAGGTAGGTAAAGTTTAGTTTTCACATCTTTAAAAAAAGGAACCCAGAGTTAAAATTCATAACTTGGGAATTTTTTTTTTGGGATTAAAACAATTTTATCAAATTATTTTATTATCAAGTATTGATGGCAAAAATAATCCGAGCGTTGCTGTTTTATATGCAATGCGGTAAAATTAAATCAAGAGAAATACTAATGCGAACTAATTCGTCTAATTAAAACAAACAACTTAAACTGATGTCTTTAGTGCTCAGGGAAAACACGTATTGAATAACGATTTATGAAAAATAATTGCGCGTGCCGGACCATCAGAAATGGGTCTATTTCATAATCTGTGACCTCGGGAAAATACGCATACACATAATACCTATATTTTGTATGCAATTCGCGTCCTACTTGCATGCGTAATATTGGTAACTCCATTCATGAGTAACCGTTGTGTAAATATACAAAATTTATTGTGCCTACGTGATTTTCTGCTGTACTGGATTAATTGATTGTTTATTAAGGTTTAAAAATTCCTATACTATGTATCCTTATTAAAAAATATGAAAGTGAAAGTAGGTAATAGGAAATCTTCCTAAGATTAGGAATTATTCTTATATTGGCCCATAATATATCAGAATATGTATGTACATATAAAAAAGTTTGTAGGTATATTTTGCCGCTATATCTAATGCCATAAAGTTTAAATAACACTTTCGTTAGATTAACCGTCTATTATAGTTAGTAGCATAATAAAAATTTTGCGTACAAAAACACATTTCAAGCCATTTTTTATTTAAGTACATAGAACTAAATATGCTGGGTTCCTGTAGACAAGAAAATATTTAAAGAAATTATTTTGGGAACAAGGAATAAAAAATGAACGTGTTTTAAAAATGCTTTTGTTTTATTTTGATTAATGGACTTCAAATATAATTATGTAATTTGGGGTTTGGTCCGTAGTGACTAAGCCTTAATTACATCGAAGGTTTTGTTCTTAGTATGCAGATTTCTCTTTTATTAAGCGTTTAAGTGAAATTTAATGGATATATCTGATTGAGCAAAGTACAATGCATCATACATTACGTATTTTATAAGCTTGCGTTTATATTTCACCTAGTGACTACTCATTGGAATGGTACATTTGCATTGTTGTGAAGTCATCTATGTAAAATTAGCTTTTACAAAAGCATAACTTTCAGTGGATTTTTTTTGGGCAGAGTATGAGAGAAACACCGATAATCGTAATTAATTAGTAGGTATTGTTAAATTACGTTTTTTTAATAAGTGAAGATTATTACCGAGCTAGTGGCTAAATGTTATACAATTTAATGAATGTTTAAAAATTATTCATATTCAACTGAACAGAACAATCCAGAGAAAAACCTGTAGCAAAATTAAAAGTTTCTCTCTGGATATTGATCCTAGTCAATAAATGTAATGTTATTTTCCTTTAGACATTCTATTAGCCTAGTTTTTATATTGGTTTAGATCACTCAGCTACCCAGGTCTCTGCAAATCGAATCTCTTTTGTTCTTTCTGTTGTGTCTATGGATTTCGTAGTATCACAGATAATATAAAATTAATTAAGTAATTATTATATTAGTGATACATAACGATTACGTGTAATCTGTGCTATATTATTGTCACTTTGTTTTATTATTTTCAATGTGTAAATCGATATTATTATAATAGTTGATAGGAATTGGAAAACTTATACTGGATTTGTTCTGCGATTATGGCAAGATTTTCTTGAATTTTCTTTATGTTATTTTATTATACATACTACTTTACAAAATTAAGTTACAAATTGTCAATGAGTGTCGTTTAAACGCCACGTGCTGATCGTCGCTTGTCAACCGTTCGTGTCTAAACAGCCTTATCCCCTGACTCATTGACCGCCATAAGTGAAAGTGTGTGATGTCACTGCGTTCTAGCGTACCTTATAATCTGCGAATCTTGGATGTCGTTAGATAAGCGAAATGGTTTAGAAACTAAGTAGGTCATTCGGCTCCTTGTTGTTATTAGCTTAGGCGGGCGATACACGATCTCAAATATAGAGTCCTTTCTTTGTAATTCAGTTCTTTAATTGCAAGGACCTTATTGGTTTCATTCTAATTATAGAGGAAGGACGCACATCTTTCCATTAACATTTGGCCAGCATTGTGGGTAATGGCCCAAACTTCCATAGGGGACCCGAAAATAGAGCCTGTTTGTTAGGATTAGTTATTATTATCTATTGTTATGATTCTGCAAGATTCAAAGTGCAATATTTCAAATACGAATTTGAAAAATGTTGTATCAATTCAAATTAGATTACTACTACAAAGTACAAACTTACATTGTTTAAGAATTGTGACTTTAATCAATATGTACTTATAAATAAGTGACATGATTTTTTGTATAAAAACTGTTTAAGAATTTGCAGTTTGTGTATTGATAGTAGAGACTAGAGAGAGTATTATAATGTATAAATAAAGTCCTCATTACTCTGTGTAGAGCGGAGTAAAATCGATAAGTGATACGAAATGCATCTGCATACTTTATTACACTCAGTTATGAAACATCAATTACGTAAAATATTATTGGGATTTACACGTCATGGTATATTATGTAGTACTTACATCGAATAACTGTGCTTTTGATTCCTGGAAAATTTTAAGTTAGTTATGAAAATAACGGAAGATTATTGAAAATTGCTTCAAAAATAAAATTAATGTCAATTTAGTTTTCGCATTGAAAACTAAATTAATATTTATTTTATAATCAGCTAAAATGTTATTCAATTTAAAAATAAAAAAAAGTTTTTCAGTCATTGGATTAGAATAATATGGGATGGGAAATGGGATGGACCTAAGGATGGACGTCGCGTCGTCTTGCCACTAAAATCCTTAAATAATTAATAGAGTAAAAAAATATCATTTATAAATTTAATTTATTGGTCTTTATAGATTATTAATATAACATTTAATCGGTCACAAAGACTGACTACAGGATAAGAATTAATTCTTCCATTTACAAAATTTGGACGTCAAAATAAACATAACTCAATTGTTAAATCACAAGAATGCTCTTACACAATATATTTCAGGAACTTACTCGGTATTGTGTTTATGTTAATCGAATCTTACATAACTGAGACAATGTTAACGGATGTGGCATAACTTTTCTTCAATCCGGTTCAATACAATGACACAGTCATTTTAGTGCGATGTTAGTGCGTATAAGAGTAACCTTAGAATTATAAGAAAGTGCACTAAAAGTATGCTTTTATTTATGTTTTACAATTTGAAATTGATTTTCACAGTAATTGTGAAATGTAGAGAGCTTCTCAAGTAAATGTAATTATTGTGATGATTAAACATTTATTTACGTAGAAATCTGTTATTTATAAACTGACATGAAGTTTTTTTATAAGACAGTATAGTAGTATAAGAATTTTATTGTTCTTAATTATCGCTTGGTTTTGAGATCAAAACATTAACATTATATAAAATCTTAATCTAATGATAACTTTACATTTACATAATATTTTATACATGTTAAAAATAAACATAAAATAATACCATCACAGAAACGCAAGAAGGTTCAATAACACCGCGTAAGTGAACCAAAAATTACGAACACGAAAGTCACACTTAAATTATGAATATGCAAAGAAAATAAATAAACTCCCTGTACCGTACGCTGCAATAATTTCGAAACACCAAATTCTCACCAGGTGATTTTAAACCGGCTTGATCATTTCTTTTGTTCCCTTTTCGAGTCAACGAACCTGGCCTAAATTTTAAGCTTAATTTGAGGAATCGAGTAACTTTACGAAGGCTTCAGTAATGAAGACTGCATTACTTTTGCACAGTTAGTTGATAATAAACTACGTAATCCATATTGGTATTTGGTACTGTATTTTCGCTAATTGGAATCATAAGGTTTTGATAAAACGGGACTCTGAAGGCAAAAAATGCCCTTAATTATGCCCGGCGAGAAACATATTGTAATACAACTTCTTCTAGATACATTCATCTGCTTTAATGAGCAGTTTTATATTTCATACAGGATTTGTTAATGAAGGAAATTATAGGGTATTAATTAACAAAATTGACCATTGTAGTTTGTGTAATTAATTTATTGACAGTTTTAGAAATACACATCGTAAGCAATGCAGTAGAGGTAGGTCACAATGTTGTCATTGGGGTTTTACGTGATTTTCTTTAGTAGGTATACGGGTGATATAGTGAAATTGATTACGAAATAATAAATGACAATTATTACTGGATTTTCTTCTACTCTTATGAAAGAATGAACAGAGAAAGGAGCTTTGTTTTTTCAATTTTAATAAACCGGGAAAAGTGTAGAAAAACAAGGTTGTTAAAACTTTTCTTCGTTCAAACAATAGGTAATATCTACTTTTGAATATGTTACTCAATCTATTGATTATAGGACATATGTAACATGAAATTAAGTACACTGGCGTAGATCAGAAAATATTTGTTCGTTCTGAAATCCTGCATTGTCTTTAAATCTAATAATACATTTGTCAAATTATAAGATGCATATTAAACACAATAATAATTATCGATGAATTATTTATGAGAACGCATCTCAAATTGTTGATCAATAAATCTAATAGCTCGCCTTTAATTGTTATACACGACATAATCGAACCGGTCAGTGACTCACTTTCAGGGTTGCCAATGTAGAATTATTTTTTTAGGAATTACATATATTTATTTTTATGCTATTTACTGTATACAAAGGTTAAGGACAGTAAGCTCTTTTTAGAATTTATGAATATCTTATAAAAAATCTGCACGATGTACCTATACAAGAATAACATATGTTTGAGGCAATTAAAAATTAAAAACATTTAATTTGTGTTTTCTTTGGAAATTTTAGACTTATGATTTTTTTAAGAAAGGTCACATTCTATGTTGAAATATAAATGTTGAATTTTTATAATACCAAAGTATCTGGTTACTAAAACGACGTTTTAGTAGGTATCAGAATTTAAGAAAAGTAATGTTCGAGAACCCTGTTTGACTAGCCAATTTGCTACGATTACTAAATCTTGCAAGTGACATAATGTGTTGAGTCGATCACGCGAGGTAAGTTACGTTTTGCGGGTCAGCGTTTGGATGGGTTTTATTTATTGCCTATTAATTTAATATTTATAATAAATTTATTTTTAATTTTTGTTGTTTTTGTTTTTATTGGCACATAATTCTATTTATGGAAATATATTTAGTTATATTTACTTAATTAGGTATATTTAGATCTATTTACAAAGGCCTTTTATGTTAAAATTTAATGAAGCCGAGATTTTGTTAAAAAGTAGAGCTCTTTGTGAATTTAATTCTGCAACATGTCTGCTAGAAGTTAATTTTTTCTCTTAAATATATCGTGAGACCTAAAGTTAAAAATTTAAAAATGGTGAAACAATATAAATACTTTGGCCTAGTCATCAATCCTAAAAAGTCTTGTGTAGAAATTTTCTATAATAGAATTAGTTACATAAAAACTGGAGCTCTCACTAAATTAGGCTTTCTTCTTATTTGGCAACGAATTTGGACGAAAAGTAGGTGTCACTTTCACTGCAGTGTTTAATTACAAAAATGGCCAAATGGACAATGAGCCAAGTTATTTCGTAACGAAGGAAAGTTATACCTATCTATGGACCTATTTAGTAAAACTACATTTTTAACTAGCTTAACCAACTTTAACCGACTATAAGGAAAGAGGGAGTTCGAAGTTTCTTTGAATAGATATATATTTATTTATGTATGTTCAAGAATTACATGTTTTAATTTTTTTTCGGTAGTTGATGTTAACAAAGTAAGGGCATGTAATGTTAAGAAAAAAGAAATACAAAATATTTCCTACTACTTAATTTAAAAATAGACAAAAAAGCTAATAGGTTTCTTATTAATAATACAAACAAGAAATTCGTATATTTATCACGCAATTACTGAATATTTTTAGACGTTAATTGGCACACTTTTTTGTTACCTGTTAAAATAAAATGAAAATGAAAGACATACATATTTTTCAGTTCAGGTAAAGTCAAAGCAACCTATTGTGTTTTTATGAGGTAGTTAAATGGTTGAAAAAAAGATAATAATTATTAATCAAAGAGAAGACTTTGTACCGGTATGTTATCTTAACTTCTGCTACATACGTAAAGACAATTTTAAAATTATCTAGAGATTTTTATATGATTATTGTTTTGTTATAATATGTGTGTTCTTAAAATAAGACGTAAAAATGCACTAAAACCACTATGCAATAAATATAACAGTTTTTATTATAATTCAGAAAATAAATAAATTAAGTATACCAAATATTAAACCATCAATATGTTATTCAAAGCTATAATATTACTTGAATAATTTACGTATTTTATCATAAGATATTATAATTATAATTACAAGTAATGAAATTATGCATAAATATTTTGTATGCAGTATGCTCATCCAAAATTGCGGAGATTTAAATTATGCTTGATCATAAAAAGTTCTTAAGTTTACTCAAGTTTTATTTGCACGCTTGTTTGCGTGCCTTGTTTTCTTTGGAGTTAAAAATTTCTTCGTAAGTACTTGATCTGTGACAAAAATATTTTTCATTTTAAGGTTTCTGGTAACATAAAAGTAATTAAGGCATTTATGTTTACGTTTACCATAAATTACAGATGCGACAAAATCAACTTACCAAAAACAATAAAAAAAATTATATCTATGGCACGGCACTTCCCTAAACGCACAATGTCCGCCATAACGTCTGATCTAATGTTTACGTCACTACACTTTCACTACGAACGTTTGTAACATCGTATAATCACTTATGAAACGGGGGCTCTGCACTCACAGCCAAGTTCAACGCCACGACCAGAAGAAAAATTAAAAAAAAAAGTTATGTCAAAAATGCACCGTGTGGTTTTGGAGGGAATGTTGAAATGTCAGATGGAATTTTTTTGAATTTGAAAAAAACGTGTTTCGCGCTCACTTTCATAGCGCGTTATGCGGCGCGCGCGTTTTGGTTCTTGCTTTTACTTTCAAACAATCAGAGGGGAGCGCATCAAATCTTTGATGGTGATGACTGATGATATTCAGATTTAAAAGGGCCATTTCTATGATTCATTGCATCGTGGTTTGGACCATCCGTAAGTGCATAATACGTCCCAGATTGGGAGTCTGCGTTATGAAATACGATAACAAGAATTCACATCCTTGGTACAGGCTGGTAAAGAATCAAATTGTTTAGTTAAAATGTTTGTCTCATGGAAATTTAAATTTGTTCACTTATCGTTATGTTGCGCCAGTAGGCCAAGCATTATTAGTTAGGTACTCACTCAGCTCTACATAATTCTATTGGTGTATGACGTATGTCATCATAATTTTCCAAAATAATAGAAAATAAGCTATTGCAAGTTTGATGAATTTCCATGGAAGTCTTCTGCCTTGCAAAGGGATCTACATCTACTCCAAAAAGTTAACATATTCCATTCATTAGTTCAACTGGTAAATTGAATTGGTAAAATGAATTACTTATTCATGTATGGATACGCCCGTGCCAAACCATTCATGGGAATCAATTCATCCATATAAGGCAAATGCTATTTCATTGTACAACTGTTTTAAATGAAGGATAATATTCATAAAACACAGATAACATTACTATTCTAGAATTACTTAATGTTTACCAGCGCCATCTAGTGCAAATTCAAATAAAGCGTATACACATGTATCAAACATATAACAGCTAAAAATGATTTAATCATGGACGTATAAAAAAAGACGGACAGTATATCGCCACACCCCGGACACTCGATACAAAATGATCGTTTTGACAGTCACACTGTAGAGACTGCAAATGTGTGTGTTAACGCTTTATGGTTGGCACATTTTTGAATAGCGTAAAAAAAAATTCGCGTTTTTCTGATGAAATACATCCGTAAACAGCACAATATCTAACCATTTTCTACGAAAAACGATAATCACAAATCCAAAATAATAAAATTACTTTAAGTCAATTTGATTAATGTTGTCAATCTTCGTTGCGTATCGTCCTTGCAGAAAAATATGGCCCATTTTATGTCTGATCGCGCGGGGGTGAGGTAAGTTTAATTTTGGCGGGAGGCGGAGAGTGTCCGTTCTGTAGCGTTTAGCTACTATTATGTATTCTGTGATATCGCCTAAACATTGAGTGAAGCTTAGTAATGGCGGCGAAACATCCATGTGTGTGTGCCATGTTGCCATGGCAACAGCTGTCCTGATGACAATGGCGGCTGTATTTTTTTCTATAAATTTTGCCGTAATAATTTTGTCATTAAAACATAAAAGAAATAACTTGCTTCCCTGTGGAATGTAATCCCTTGTGTTTTGTTATTTAAAATTGTACTGTTGCGACAACATTTAACCACGCAAGATGGCATTTTAAATATTTTTTGTGAAACAGTGACGCAGTTAATCAGTCGGTAGTTCACGACGTAATGGCGGCCGACTAGCTTACTATGGTGAGAGTGTGTGCGTGTTTATTGTCTTGACACGATCGCTAGCTTACTATGGTGGCTTCACGTTGTTTGTTCGTAATACGGCGTCCGTCTTTTTTTATACGTCCATGGATTTAATATACTTAATAATCTTCTCTACTCAATAGAGTAGAGAAGATTATTAAGTATATTATATAATAATATTGTCTACTAGTAGATGAATATGATATTTTTGGTTTTATGGCATTCAAATGCTCTAAAAACAACTGCTAAAAATGATATATTATACATCGATAAATACACAGTATGTTAAATATAATCTTCTCTACTCTTTTATATTGTCTAGTAGTAAAAGTCGAACCCACAACCTAAGCTACCGCATTTATTATACAATCCCTAACCACTATGCTAGTCATGTATGTCCCTTATTTCTTTTACTCTAAAATGACTGAACAAACAATTACGAATTTTGAAAAAACCTTCTAGAAGGACTTCTTTCCCTGTTTTGCAATTACTTCTTCTTAAAACCAAAGGAAAATATCAAAATATAAACATGACAATATTTACGCGTAAAACCCACATCTCGCAACTCTACCATTTGTGGAACTGTTGCAAAACATAAGGTCCGGCATGATGACACTGAAGTTTCTATTTTGTTTTTATTATCTGCCTAACTAACTCTTTCTTAATTTCAATATATGGAATGTTTTTAATGGCGGTCTGTTGCTTCACTTGCATTGAATAGATATTTACTTACTAACAAATTAATATACTGTATGTAAAAGTTTTGTTTTCGTATCAAAAACCTACTTTACTCTTTGTTTTATCAAATTTAATTCATCCGCTCAGCATTTTAGACCCGCAAACGTCTATTTCTTTAGTACGATAGGCAAGGGTAGAATGTTATTAAACACAAATATATATACCTATATACTTGTACCTATAAAATAAATATATCTATTATCTTTCTGCTATCAGTATTACTTGCCAAAACAGCATATATCGAAAGCTGTATAGATACTACTCTAACTCGAACTCTACATCAATGAAATATAGTAGATACATAATACTAATAAGTGTTTTTTTTTCTACTTTAACTTGAATCCAAGCCATGATTAGGAGGCAAACAATGAGGACGTTTGGGCTGTCAACCCGAGAGCCCTTGCCCATGGTTTGACAACATTTGAAGAATTGCACCATCAAAGTGACTGCGATTTAGTTAAAACTAAAATCCTAAAATAAAACACAACATGCTTCAAAACATATATATATTTTATTTTATTTGAGAATTACGTTTTAAGTAAGTATACCTTTAAGGAAGGTCTTAAAATGAAAATTTTACCTATCCTATATATGTACATGGAAATTTTTGCACATTAAGATTTCAACCATGACTGTCAAACTCTTCATCCAATAAAAGGCTTATATTGACCTAAATTCCTTTATGTAACACACAATATAGGAAGGGAAGACGATTGATAGTCGATAACACCCATCCTGTCTTTTGTACCAACTTTATTGAAGTGCCTTTTCACCTGCCTTTTCTGGGTCATACTTTACATAAATGGAAAAATATTAGAATTATAGAGGCTTCAACTGAGCTTTATCGCATAAAGTAGTTATAGGCTTCGCTTTTATCCTATGCTTTTGACTCAAGGCTCATATAGTTTTCTTGAGGAGTTTGTTTGTTTGTTTAAACATGCTAATCTCAAGAACTACGGGTCCGATTTGAAAAATTCAGTATTCTTTCAGGATTCGATAGTCTATTTATCGAGGAAGGCTATCGCATCACGCTAAGACCAACAGACGCGGAGCCATGCGGGTGAATCCGCGGAGCGCAGCTAGCTGTTATAAAAATAAGTGATACTACCTTCCCTATTTATAAATCTTTTTACAAAAACATCATACATAATTTAAAATCAGGTACCTAACGTTTGTGTTTTATCTTTTGGTTCAAACTGATGTGGTACATTTTTGTACATATGTGTGCGCCTCCCATATTATTCAAAGCAAACGTCGTTTAACGCAACATATACAGGGTTGTAACATTTTTGGATATTTCTCGTTTTATTTTTAAAAAGTTATTATTGTCATTTTACTCATTAAGTTAAGTACTTTCGACATCAGTTTAACGTTTTTTTATATCTGCAATAGTTACGGCATAATCGCCTGTGCACACTTAACGATTACACTCTATGTTATTATGTAGGCGTGAATATTTTAGTAAGGTGATTAAAATAGCTAGTTATGTAAACGATATATATTTCCATTACATTTTTTTTTAATAATACACAGTTACTACACAGTGTTGCAGTTATCTAGGTTCCTATTTCAGGCTAACTTTTATTTCACAAGATAGGTATTATGTGTATTTATTTATAAATGACGTGTCATTTGAAATGTCTTTACTACAACTAATAACACTTGGAGATGTAAGCACGTAGCATATATTCGTTGTTGAGTAAGTGATAAGGAATAATCTAACTCCAACGGAAATCTGAAACCAACAAACTCTCATATTTACCAACATTACTTGTAAAATAATATTTCTAACATCGCGTTTTATTACATAGGAAGAGGAAACCTAATTAAGGTCCTCTTGGAGAGTACATCCGCTTTGATACAGCTCTGAGTGCAGAGTAATTGAGTTATTTATGTTTCCAGTACCTAGTGCTCCTATGAACATTATATGTAAACAACCTTGTTACAGGGAGACATAATTGAATGTGATTTTATGTGTTTATATTTGTGACGTAGGTTCGTAATATGATAGTAAGGCTTGGTTTAAATATAAATCGATATTAGTACGATGTTAGTATTTATTTAATTCTGGAAATGAAGTATTCCTTATTATTACAAAACAAATCCTATCCAAAAGTTACCTGGCAGAGATTGCTTAAAAGCGATAAGGCCGCCTATTTAACATGGTATACGTAATATGTTAACTTTTTCTTTTCTTCTACTGTATGTATTGTGTGTGTTAAATATAGAATTTTGCATTGTATTGTATCGTATTGTATTACGTTAGTTTATTTTTTGACAGGCAGGCAAATATTTCAAACCTAAAAGAGTTTATCCCGATTAAACCAGGACATAAATTAAAATTAAAGCGAATGGGTAGCTTCTTTTAAAAAAGCACCCTCAATACAATACTGTAATATCTGACATTTCAGGTAAAAGGGTTTTATTCAAGTTTGAAATAGAGTTCATATTTCCTGCATTCAGTCACGCATTTGTTCAATAACTCGTGAACTATTTGCCCTTTTCGACAAAAAGAGCTTTCTATTGAAGTTTAAAAAGAAATTTCTATCAAGTTACATTCAAGTTCGATGTTCGCAATCACAACTGGGGCGCTTATGGCTTCTGGAAGTGGTTGAATTTATAAACGAG
>CAJQZN010019712.1:0-11732 GCA_907164685.1 Colias eurytheme | reverse complement strand
TTGCTAATAAATTTACTGCTATTTAATAGATTTAAAAATACATACCCTGTCTATGGTTACAAAAAAAAAACGTTTATACAGACAAAGAATAAACAAAAACAATAAACGGATGTGTCTACTATTACACAGATACAAAATATACTCATTTTCGCGCCAATAATAGGGATGAGAATGGCTTTAAAGTTAGCTCGAGACCTGAAAAGGAAGTCGTGACGTCACGATTCACGTTGGCCGTGGCTTCGATGACATCACAACAATGAACTATCTAATACACAGCAAAAGCTCTATGTACAGGCAACTAGTTACTATGGTAAAGGCGTGCATAATGCATATGTAACTTTTGCAGTGTCCTTATTTTATCAAAAACGACTATCGTACGTTATAATATTATAAAGCACAATCCTATTTAAGGATTTACATGTTCAATTAATGAATGTTGTTTGGAAACGTACTTAAACTGAGTAATGAAGTTTTTCGAGGCAATTCAAGATTTTTATATGCTACGAGCCTTACAATACAATTACAATATATACAATACATACAATGCACGTCATTCTATCTGCCTGTGAGATAATCTACGTACGGAGAATTGCATATACCGCTTCAACTCAAAATATAAAATATTGTTTAAAAAAAATTCTCGTATTAACCGTATAAAGCTATTGGCATTGTTTTGATTTTCTATGATAGAGAACAATATGCGCATGAACTTAACATGAGAGAAATTAGGACAACACCCCCGGAAACACCATCACAAGCATGCATATTATATGTAAAGCTTATTAAGCTTTACAAATAATATGCTTCAATATGTCTTCTTCTATTACTTCGAAATTAATAGCATCGATGAAGTGTTTATAACAAGAAAAATACGCATTGTTAACACTTGTAGTTAGTAAATAATAAACACATTATGTAAAGGCATGTTGACGAGGTCGCGTGGAGAAAGTCAATGTGACCTCATGTGGTCAATGTGACCTCATGTGGTCGCATGGTTAAGACATGTTCAATAGAATTGGTAGTTTTTAATCTGTGAAGGGTGTGTTATCTGTTGTTGATTGAATGTCTTATTTATATTTATGATGATGACATTTATTGACTTTGTTTATCTATTTATATTATTGTAAATTTATCAAAATACAAAATATTTATCTACACATAAACAGCAAAAAGTTCCAAGTGTGTATTCTACAGCAAATAGGTAAGAATGAAGCATTCTGCATGAATAATAAAATCTAATTATTTGAAACTGTTTAAATAAAAAGTAAAAACCAACACCCATAGTAAAATCCAAATTATGTACTACTTATTATATTTTTTACAATATTTGGCATTTGATTGAATTGCACTTGGGTGCACCCAGTCATTCCTTTGGGACTTGAATTGACATAATATGACGAATGTATATAGCAATATAGCAATCTCTTATAGCAATCCATACTAATATTATAAATGCGAAAGTAACTCTGTCTGTCTGTCTGTTACTCAATCACGCCTAAACTACTGAACCAATTTGCATGAAATTTGGTATGGAGATATTTTGATACCCGAGAAAGGACATAGGCTACCTTTTATTGCGATATATGTACCACGGGCGAAGCCGGGGCGGACCTCTAGTCTTATATATGTCTAGACACATTGATATGAACGTATCCAACTAGGGACTTAAATAGGGAGAACAGAGAGTTGTAACATCCAATAACTCACGAACTATATGATTGGTCTGATCTCATTACAACAAGGAAGTTAAAAGGATATAGAGTAACAACTAGGTTACTAGGTCTCTATTAGGGCGGAGGCCCAATTTCCTATGAATTATTTTTTATTATATGATAAAATTGATGTTTTAATTTTATCTTCTCACGCAAACCAATTAAAATGTAAATATTGATTAACTTCCAATACCAATGCCTAGGTTAAGGTTTGAGATCTTGATTTCTTAGTAAATGTAAATTAGTAAACAACGTATTGTACTCCCAAGTGTTACCTACTGTAAGCTCAAGCGTAAGATAATTTTAAAATTCCTTGAAAATTGTATTATGTATATAGATTATTTGATGATTTTATTTTTAGTCTTAATTTAACTTTTAAATTTCATTGCTTTAATCAAATGATTTGATACAACGTTGAATATGAATAAAATATTTTTAAAGATATTGTATCTGCATCAGGATATTTTATGTACATTTTATAGCCAATAAATTAGGAATTATAAATTTAATAATATTATATAATTATCATAATAGTTGCATTAAATTATTTTTCACATCAATCGGATGATTTTACTTGTTCAATATTCACATATTATGTAGAGATACGAAACAACTTAAGACAACGCATTTAACACGAGTAGAGAGCACATTATTATAAATTATGTACTAGATTTCCGCCCGCGGCTTCGCCCGCGTTTTCAAAGGAAAACCCGCATAGTTCCCGTTCCCGTGGGATTTCCGGGATAAAACCTATCCTATGTGTTAATCCAAGTTACCCTCTATATGTGTGCTAAATTTCATTGTAATCGGTTCAGTAGTTTTTACGTGAAAGATTAACAAACATCCATACATCCATACGATCATTACAAACTTTCGCCTTTATAATAGTATTAAGATTACATAATCATTGTCATCATACCCTTGCACTTTTACACTTATTATAATGATGATTTATATCCCTTCGGAAGTCGCGACCATCGTGATAATTCGATTTGATTGGTGTGTGACTAAAACTATTGTCTCACACCACAAATACAAATGGCCATATAGGTATCGTAAAAACTAAGCGGAAAGCTTTACCACCAACCAGGACCCGATTTCTCAAAATGTCCAGTACAAAAAGTAAATGAGACGACAAAGCAATTAAACATAACAGTTTTATGTATTCAATGCACTAATGCAATTTTCATATTATGAGCTCGCGCGAGGTCACAGCGCCTAGCAACATTTAGGTCGGAATGTGATATGAGGCCAAGTTTAGTGTTACAAGGATACTCACAAAGCTGATTGTTAATCCATACACAAATAAACAGTGTGTTTGAAAAGGGGAGAAGTTCACACAAAGCAATTGACGAGAGGAAACAGAATTCTCATAGAGTCAACACTAACCCCGCCAATAGTGATAATGCTTGTTTACCTTTTACCGTGGTTGCCTGGAAGAGATCACTATTAAGTGATAAGGCCGCCAAAATAGTTGTACTCTGTGTAAGTAGTTATAAGGTTTATTAACTGTACAACTAAAGAATTAAAGAATTAAATAAATAATAAATAACCCAAAAAGAAACATTAAATAACATTAAAGATGGGATAGTTAAAAGGTTTGCAGACAATTTTTTAGTTTAAATTGTGTAAAAATGTTGTTGCCTGGTTAATTGAAATGGTCAAAACCAGCTCTAAAAATAGTATCTATATAAAAAATAATAGTTGTTTTCAGCCAGTCTGAAAGGGTATGTAAATACTAAAGTTGATCGTCCGATTAACAATGCAAAACTAGTAGTCGAGTCAAAACCCTTATTGCAACATGTAATATGTAAATGATGAAATGTACTGAGAAACAAGGCTATACGTATATAGTTAAAGTAAAAAAATATGTGTAATTGCATGGAAGAGATTTCCGTAATAAAGTGAACATTAAGTGCAAATCACACTTGCATATTTTTTATTACTTCCCTCAAAAATATAACCGGACATACAAAATTGAAACATCACGTTTTCATTACTGTAATGTGGAATCGCTTTATTTTCCTCGATAAGCGAATTAATGACGTCTGCAAAATATATAATTATAGAATTAGTAATTTTGATATAATGTATATTTTAAATATTGATTTCATGTTTATGGGATTTAAGTATGTTACTAAAGAATAAAATGTATCAGCCACTGATATACTTGCGTTGTGATCTGGAATGGTTATTTCTTTCTTAATTTTTGCGTACTATTTCAACATGTACAATGTACATACCTACTCCGAGAGATGGTAAACAATTGCTATCGAGTTTTTAACTGGTAAAAAAAAGACCTGCGAAAGGAAACTGATGAAAGCCGAAGTGGTGTATAATTTTTACAATGTGCTAAATAACTATGCACATTTGATTACCTACCAGCCCTGGAATAATAAATCTGATACGAAACTGTAAATCGTCGCACTCATACATCTTATTCTAAAAAAATGTTAACATTGTAACGATAACGTTGTATACTCCATTTTCAATGTAGCTATGTAAGAATGGTTCAAAAAAACAGGCCATTCATTAGTATGCGCAACATTCCAAGCTCTTAGGATTTTCTCTAGTTTTTATCTTGAAAAGGTTTTAATTCTACCTTAAGGGGAATGTTTTTTGTATCGCCGTGATTTACTGAAACGATGATGAATAACAAGTACCTATATAAATGGCTAATAGATTTCTCATGTTTTTTTTTAGATACTTAATGAATATTCTAAGTACCAGACTAGTATAAAAACTTTTTGCCTCCAAAACATTAACGCTATTTTATTCTCATCTCATCTCATTGATGTTAAATAAAAATATAATTACATTTAATCTGTACATTTCTTGGGGTAGGTACCTAATTAAATACTTTTCTCCGCTAATGATAGTCCTCAAAATAAAATTTGATTTATTTAATGAGAAAAAAATTGTTTGCTAGGTCAGCTATCTGAGTTCAGTGTCATATCCGTGCCAATGTTTACACTAAAAATATTTTATGGGAATAAGATATCGCCAGCAAGCTTGGTCTACGTGACCATCTGACGATTATCCGATTTCGACAAAAACTACTTATTTGCACGTGCTTGACGCGCTACGTAAATAAAACAATATTTTTTGAAGTGCAATTTGGTAGCTATGAATATGGTATATAATGAATATGGCATAATTTAACATACTTATACAATTTTAAATATCTACATATCGTTAATAGATGATTTATCTATAAACACAGCTCCAAGCAGATCGTTGCCTTTGGCCCAAAACAATGACCAGGCATATTTTGCGATTATGATATAATATAATATTTATTTATATCACAAGCACCATGATTGAGCGTAGATTTTATCGGTATTTGTTGTGTCAGTTACACGCGATCAGTAAGTATACAATGATTGGTGACATACGAAAATATAAAAATTCCTACTTATTTTTAAAATAGTCTAAACAACTGACTTCAAAAAAGTTTCAGGTCCCTTATTTTTTAAAGGTTATCTCTTTTCTGTAAGCCGTGGGTTATGGATGAATATCTTCCGCGGCCAAAAGTTATCTCTGACCTTTCTTATTAAATTTTCATTTGACAAGTACTCAAAACTGTTTAAAAGAAGTAAGATCAGCTTCAATAAATAAATCAGAAGTCATTTTATATTAATATAAATTTTGTTGACTCGTTAGCCATAACAAAACGATTATATTTGCGACAGATTAAACAATTATGCACATGTAGGAGGTGTAGAGTGGATTTCGCCAGTTATGAAAGAGCAAGCCAAGATAATCCGGGCACAAATCCAAACTCCGCGACTACAAAGACAAACAAACACCTGATAACACAACGCTAAAACTCGTGAACAAAGATAGTTTAAGTAGTGATATCGTTCTTTAAATTATAATGATAATTAAAATGTACGCGAGCTCTTGGTCTAGATGGCTATGCACATATAGCCATGGCCATGGTTTGGCAAATACTGATCTAAAATTTTATTAAACTGTGTATAAGGTCAATAAATTATATCTGACTCGTTTACCAATAGGCATAAAACTAAACTAAAAATTAAAATTCAAGAGGCCGCGTTCCATCGATGCAAATTGTTGTTGTTGATGTATTGACTATTGGTTGCGAAGCTTAACGCATGTTTCCATAGATGGCGTGGGGTGTCCTTTTAATACATAAAACCGAAAGAGTAGGAGAAATTCTATTGTTAAGGGGGATAAATAACATTTTCTTCAGATTATTTTGTACAGTCTCTGACTTCAACACGAATCGATAACGTGAACGTAAAGTGATTATTAAATTTACTTTTGCCTCTAGATCATATTTATATCATTCAACAGATAGACTGTCATCAAATAAATATTTTGGTACGATATCCAGAAAAAATGTGCGTCTAAACGAAAATGAAGCATCACAGTGAATAAGCCTGATAGTGATAAATTGATAAATCCTCATGACTTCTAGTGATCCTGGACTAAGAAATGTTAATGTGCAAGATTCTATAACCACTGAAAGGGTGTAAAGATAATTTCACTAGTTGAATACTACAAAATTCCTCAAGTAATAGATTTAATTTTTTTTTTTATTAATGTTGCAAAGTGAAATAACAATATTATTGGAATATTAAAAACGCGAATGGCTAATAATAAAAGAGAATTGGGCACGTGTCAACTAATAATCAAATATTTATTATACAAATATACATATTTATGAATGCTGTTGTTGATATGAAACCTGATCTTAAGAAAAAAAATATTTCTTTTCTAAAATCTCATACATATCGTTGTTTTTGCTTTATGTAAATATCAAACATATAAAAAACGAGATTTGCCAGATTTTTTTTTTCAGAAATCAATTTTGAGACTAGAAAAAATCGATTTAGAATTTATAATAAGACTTTAATTGGATTTGAAACGACACCAAAAAAATTGATGACTTTGACATTTAATTTGGCTGAACATAATTTTTTTTAATCCTGTTCATTCTTGTGCTAATAGTGTTAATAGAATTTATTTGAATTTTTATCGCACATATGCTAATATGGCTAAGATTTATCCATTATGCTTTCACATAATGATAATACATATTATGTATATTTGAATGCCAGTAGTTGTTTGACCACGTGCCGAACGAGACAAATCTCATAAGCTCAAGTTACATCTATGTACTATTTGTTAATTTACTGCATAATGGATTAAGTACCCTACTGGTTACAAGTGTATGAACTATGAAGCCTAAACCGGAGCAGAGGGGTTACTATGATGTCTTATAGCAGTATTATTTCCAGTGTAGGAAAGAGATGGCGCTAACACACACATTTTCCATACTGAAAAGAATACAACTTTAAGACATCATGGTGCGGGGGCAGGTAAACATATTTTCGAGGTTGTCTCTGACTCTTCTACCTAATAAGAGTAGAATGGTAGTTAAAAAATTCTTGAAAAGTGAGGGAATTATTTAAGAGATACCTACATAAATTTATTAGTTATCTAATTACTTCTAAGGTACATACATTAATATTGCTTCTTTGAGATATATCTCTAACAATAACGACCTCAACCCAAGGTACACATATCCATTAAAATACACATATAGATCGAATTGACATAATAATTTATGGTAACAATTTAACTGAACATGGAAAGCCGGCAGTAACTACATTAATATAGATATGTATTGCAGACGGATAAGCGTTCACAATTCGTATGATATCACTACCTGTGCCCCGCGGTTTCACCCGCGTGGCTCCTGTTGGTCTTAGCGTGATGATTTATAGATAAATGAGCTTCCTAGATAAATGAGCTATCTAACGTCGAAATAATTTTTCATATCGGACCAGTAGTTCCTGAGATTAGCGCCTTCAAACAAACAAACAAAGTATAGAAGATAAATCGATTATTCGTGTATTAACAAATAAAGATGATATAAATATTTACTATTTGTTTTCAGTAATAACAGATGCGATAATCGCAATCTCCTGATTTACGCAAATATATAGTAGTTGCATTTACACGATGACAATGCATGTTATACGAGCTTCTCGCCTCGAAGACTTTAAAGTTTTTTTTTTAACAATCCGGGGTGAAAAATCTAACAAACTAAAAATTACTAAAATTCGTTCAGCCGTTCTTAGATTACAAATGACTAACGCGTCTTTATTTTATACATAAGAAGATTACATTAGATAAGATTTATGTGTTTATACTGATATAATAATCATAATCAATCAATTATTATTTTTATTTATCGACCAATCGAACTTTGACCACTATATATTATAAAATTATGTCTGTTTCTATTTTGTTAAGTCTTCTTTTTAACCAAGCAACAGATTTTGATGCAGTATTCAATGTAATATAAAACACTCGAAGGATCACAAAATAATAATATCCTTCCAAATAATATCCTTCCAAATAATATCCTTCCAAATAATATCCTTCGAGTCAGTAATTAGAAGTCAGAAGAAAAGGTATTTTCATGTTGAAAAAGACACATTTTTTATTTTAGTTTTTAGACTGAATAATGTATCTTGCTTTGAATTTATTTTAGATTAACTTCAGTCATTTATCTATCAGTTGCACTAATTTTATTTAAAGTTATGTGTATTATTTAAAGTTAATAATGTCAATTACAACCAATTTAGATACCTTATTATCAAAAATTATTTTAAAAATTTCTCACCTACTTTATTATCAACTCAATTAATATTATTTAAAAAAGTAGGGCAAATATTTATTGTCCAATTTAATTACATATTTTAAACATTTAATTCCAGACATGTCAACTATTGTCTGGCTAATGAAAGATGAGACTGGAAAAAGGCGGCAAATTCAAAAAATCAACATATGGCAACTTAGGTTATAGTCGGAAATATAGTTTTAATACTTTTATTTATTATTTTCTCTTACGAGCAAAAAAAAACAACAAATTCTTCATCTTTATAATATTGTTTTATGTAATATACTTAGTACAGTTAAGTGATACAGATAGACAAAAAAGAACACCGAATGAAAGCAAGAAAAAACACAATAAAATACAATTAAAGTTTGTTTAATCAATATAATCATATTAAATCTAAAAATTCAACCGCGAGTGAATACTAAGAATCACTATCATTATCTCTGACTCTTATTATGAACCCTTCCATTTCTGCAGTTATTCCATCTCGTTTTTTATACTATCTTCAACACGAATAACATGGTCCGGTCATAGAAGAAATCTCGTCAAGATACTGATTTTGTGTCTTTAAAAATTTTGAACGAAACAGATCATTCAATTTTTTTTATTGTTGCTTGAATAGTTTATAACTGGACTATTGGTATCATCCATGTTACTTGCAAAATAATAAATATTAAACAATGCAATCAAAATGAATAGTATCAAAATATTAAAGTCACACTTAACAATGCATTGAGATATTTCACGTAAACACTCTTGTTTTTCCTTGAAAACTACATCTCTTTCAACTTATTTCTTTTCAAATTTACTAATCATAGTAAAAAGAACCTTTTTTAAGTCGCATTTCAATGTTTTCGTCTCGTTTTCAATTAGAAATCACTAAAATCGCGGAAATAATTTTCACTTTGACACATCAACAACTCAGGTTTTGATGACAATTACGTAATTATAAGTGTTGCCATATAAATTTTCGAAATAAAAAGCCAGTCTCATCTTTCGCTAGCCAAACTATAACGCCATCTAGCCGCAAACTACGCAAAGTTTCAAGCAAGTAGAAACTAAATCCTTATCATGGGGAACAAAGAATAACCTCAACCTTTTGTGTATATGATTTAATCTAATCAAGTATTAAATGTAAAATCCACCAAAATGACTTTCATGTGTCTTTTTATCAAATGATTTAATTATTAGTTATCTTCTTCGATATTCACGAGAACCATTATTTGATCTTTATTTTTAAGCTATTGCATAGCTTCTATAGCGGGCCTTGAACGCGGGGACCGAATCCAGAAATTGTGTAACGAAAAACCTCACGGTCCCCACTCCGACGGTTCGGAGGTGTGGCTTGAAGGCATAGCATGCAATAGCTTTACCGCGGAAGTCCCCGAGTGCTACACGTCTTTTTTGGTTACTATAAAAATATTACTTTCCAAAAAAACTAATCGATTTCTATGTCAGATACTGAATTTCGATGGAGCCTAGCGGACTGCGTAAAGATTTCACATGTATACGCGCAAACACACATTTCCTAGGAGAATTTTAACCGTAACGGCTACGATCTTCTTTCCCAAATTTATTGCTATTTCTTTCCCCCACTCACCTCATATCTGGCGAGTAGTCAACCGAACAAGCATATCCAGCCACTACAATGCCTACGAACGTCTTGTTTCTGTTCATCTTGAACCAATCGACTGATAAACCACCTCCTATATACCCTGTTTTTTGCCATTTTTATAGTTTTGACGTGACAACGTCTTATAATTCGATAGAGTCGGCTGCACGCACGAAAAAACATGACTCATGCGGCGTTACCTCGCTATGAGGCGTTCCATGTAAGGCTTGAAGTGCAAGCGAGAGCGCGGAACGAGCGACAAAGAAGCACAATCGGACGTTGTCACGTTCAACTATCGTCAGTAAACCGACTTTACAGACAGACAATTTTTTTTTCAATGTATTTACCTCATATCCGGCGAGTAGTCAACCGAACAAGCATATCCAGCCACCATATGGCCTACAAACGTCTTCTTCCTGTTCATCTCGAACCAATCGACTGATACACTCCTACATACCCTGTTTTTTGCCATTTTTTGTCATTTTTTGTTATTTTATCAATGTATTTACCTCATATCCGGCGAATAATCCACAGAACAAGCGTATCCAGCCACCATATGGCCTACAAACGTTTTCTTCCTGTTCATCTTGAACCGATTGAGAGCACTGAACACCACAACCTTGTTATCCATGGATTGACAAGCGAGCCACTTGCCGTTGGGCGACACTGTGACTGCGGGCAAAGAATGCATAGATGGGTCCGCTATGTACTTCATGTCTACTGGTATGTCCCTGGAAATAATAATAATAATAAACACTTTATTGCACACACAAAACAAAATACAATCAAACAAAAATACAAACAAAGTAATATAGAGCGGTACAAAAAGGCGGCCTTATCGCTAAGAAGCGATATCTTCCAGGCAACCTTAGGATATAGGAAAAGTTTGAATAAAAATAAACAATAGGATAGTAGAAGGAGCATAGCGAAACATTATAAAAGGTGCAAATAGAAGTAGTAAATAGAAATACGTAGGATAATCTATATCTACACTTATATTATAAAGCTAAAGGGTTTGTTTGCTTGAACGCGCTAATCTCAGGAACTACTGATCCGATTTGAAAAATTTTTTCGGTGTTAGATAGCCCATTCATCGAGGAAGGCTATAGGCAATATATATCATCACGCTAAGCCCAACAGGAGCGGAGCCACGCGGGTGAAACCGCGGAGCGCAGCTAGTAAATATAATATGTTTTAAATAACATTGTATGACTTGTGATCTTAGAATGACACAAGGCCAGGCAAGACACTTAGGCCTTACACACCGAATGACCCGCTTACCGATTAACCTATAATTTGTAACTACAATCTTGCAAATAAATATAATTTGAATTTGAATTTTGGAATTATAAGGCCGAGCCATCGGGGAACCATATGTTTACGTTACGTAACGTTTGTAGGTTGCGCATACATATCTATGCATGCGCATCATATTATTTTTTATTATAAATATATTACATATACACTCAACTAAATATTACACCTCCTCCTTCACTGTCACTGCAATCCGTTTATGGAACTACCTACCTGAGAGAATTCGTTGTGCTCAAACAATAAACTCTTTCAAGAAAATGCTGAAAGATTATTACCTTTCCCTCTAATTGTAGTATTTATGTAATTATCGTATTGCTGTTTGTATCTGTATGTATGTATGTGATTATTATATTCTGTATAATATTTATGTATATATGTATTGTGTTACTATATACAGGGTGGCCCGTTTATAGTGGTCCAAAAATTTTTTTCAGCT
>CAJQZN010019710.1:0-17747 GCA_907164685.1 Colias eurytheme | reverse complement strand
CGTATGTTGAGTGGAACATAAGTGGTGTAGGCGGTATCGACTCCATAATGGTAATCCTCTGTGTTTTTTTATTTTAAATTGTACTGATGCGACACCATTTAAGCACGCAAGACGGCATTTTAAATATTTTTAGTGAAACAGAGACGCGGTTAATCAGTCGGTAACTCACGACGTAATAGTGGCCGACTAGCTTACTATGATGAGTGTGTGCGTGTTCATTGTCTCTACATGATAGCTAGCTTACTACGGTGGTTTCATTTTGTTTGTTCGTAAGACGGCGTCCGTCTTTTTTATAGGTCCATGTATCATACAAAAATATAATGTTGATGTTTAACATCTGCCGAAGGCCGCGTTTCCATTAGCAAGTAGACTTGCAAGCTGCTGTCAGACAGACTGTCGGACATTTCTCGCGGAAGTTTTCTTTGGACAGGCGGTCTTAAGTAGACGTCCCGTGTCCGTGACGGCTCACATTTTTTTAAATATTCGAATTGAAATAATTATGTACAAATAAAAAGGTTACTGTTTACTGTTACTGTTTACGATAAAGTTCTTGTCAATATTTTTTATTTGGGTACCTTTCACCCAACCTTTTATTATTTACTTCTTATACATAAAATTCTCGTGTCACAATGTTAGTCTGCATACTCCTCCGAAACGGGTGGACCGATTCTCATGAAATTTTCTGTGCATATCGGGTAAGTCTGAGAATCGGCCAACATCTATTTTTCATATGTACCACGGGCGAAGCCGGGGCGGACCGCTAGTATTTATATAGTTACAACAATATGCGCTAGAGCCAGAACCGTCGTTTCAGCGATGTTTTAGGCACCCGTTGCCTTTTCCTCAATGGACTCCTAAACCACTTAACCGATTATAATAAAATTCGCACACCATGTTCAGTTCGATCCAACTTGAGAGATAGGATAGTTTAAATATGAAGGTATCACGGGCGAAGCCGGGGCGGACCACTATAAGTACAATGAATTAAAAATATAAAAATCAATGTAAGTATTAATTTATTTCTAGATTTCCAACAAATGAACTAAAGTGCCACCAGTGGGTTGAAATTGTCCGCAAACAGAGAAAGGAAGAGTTCTGGAAACCAAATAAATCAAGCAAAATATGCTCCATTCATTTTAAAGACGAAGACAAGTACACATCTGACAAGGGAAACATATATTTAAGAAATACTGCGGTTCCTGATTTGGATGTAATTTATAAAATAACTACCCACTATTACCGCGTAAACATAGATATTGTTCTCTGTCAGGCAACATGTTTTTTGTAAAGTTTGCATTTTCAATTTTTATAGTCGCTGCATATTTTTTCTTAATTACGGAAAAAAATTCCAGTTACCTAATGCACAATCAATATCTGGCAGACCTAACAGCCTTACTCAAGAAAATTCGTCTGATTTTGAGTCATTCTTCGATACCCCTCAAAAAGCTGCACGAGTAAGTATTCAGAATATTTTTTTATAAATAGGAAGAGAAGAAACAAAAGGTTACAAAGACGTATAGCGCATTTGAGTGAAATATTTAAAAATTAAGAATGACATATTTGATGACTATTAAATGAATTGAGTCTGAACGAAAGCACTATTAGATTATTGCATAGCATATTCGCAATTACTTCAGATTTTTATTCACCAGATGTGGATAAATAATATTATGTGAGCCGCTTCTTTCAAAAAACTCTGGCACACCCAAAATGTATTGGGCAAGTTTCAATTTCACCAGAATGAACTGCGTAAGAATTTGATTTATAAAGAAGAGAATTAATGAAAATTGAAGTCTTAAATAATGATCTGCACTCTTGTAGTTGACTGGGAAAAAGACAGGTGGATTTCGCCAATATCGGCAAAGTATTTGTAACAGAAGTCTTCTAACTGCGTTTATTGAGGACTGGAAACTTCCTGTAGGATATGTTTTCGTCGCAACTTTTGACGATTGACAATTTGAAAAATCCGAAATGTTTTAAAATAACATTTGTGATAGAGAAGCAGCAAAGCTATTTGACCCTTATCACTTGTTTCTCTTATAGTCCGTTTTCTTATGGGAAAAGGTATACATTTTTGAGTAAAGCAATGCCATTTGGTACGAATGTTGTACTCGTCCACCTAAGCCCAAATCGCCTAGTAGCCAGTGTCTACTCCCCGGCAGAAGGGAGGGAGGGGGGGTTATAGAATAGAGAGCCCGGCGCTCGGAAAAAAAATTCTGGCGGATTCATTTGGCCCTTTGAGTCGATTTTGGTGTCGTTATTAGGTAACTAGATGATGCCCGATTCATTCCCCATAACAGTTTTTTAGGGTTCCGTAGCAAAATATGTCACAATCTTTAAAATAATAAACTTTTGGCAGTGGCAAAATCCAAAAAAACCAGTATATTTTTATATTTTTGTATCACACTTGGTTTATTTGGCGATCTGGGCTTAGGTGGACGAGTACAACATTCGTACCAAATTTCATTGCTTTACTCAAAAATGTATACCTTTCCATACAAGCATGCCCATAAGAAAACGGACTATTAGGACGCTGCACCTGTACGCCTATATAATATACTAGCTTTCCGCCCGCGGCTTTGCCCGCGTTTTCAAAGAAAAACCCATTCCCGTAGGATTTCCGGGATAAAACCTATCCTATGTCCTTTCTCGGGTATCAAAATATCTCTATACCAAATTTCATGCAAATTGGTTCAGTAGTTAAGGCGTGATTGAGTAACAGACAGACAGACAGAGTTACTTTCGCATTTATAATATGTATTAGTATGGAAGTATGGACTATAGCCAATTTTATTTGTCATTTTTCGCTCACAGCCAAGCACACAGCAATTGAATTGACATCATTCAATTATCGTAATTTTCTCTTTGAGGCGTCAAAGAGAAGATCATAATGTAATGTGCCGTTTTTGTAGATCGAATGTTGTGTTCGTATTTGGTAACCTGTCTACACCTTTTTACCTATAATATCATTGCTATAAATTAACTATTAAGACATGCTGAGACAGAGACAGACAGAGAGAGACAGAGACAGAGACCTCGTGATCGAATTTTTTCTATTCTTTATAAATTTATATTTATAAAGCATTTGAATGCCATAAAACAAAAAATATAAATTCAACAAAAAAGGTCGTGTTCCATCGTTACAATATTGTATTCACTGAAAAGTGCTTCATATTGGTTGAAATGTTTGTTAATCATCTCAATAGATGGCGCGCGGTGTGTCCCTTCAGACACATAAGACTGAAAGAATAGAATAAATTCGATTGCTCTGGCGGGTCACGAGTGGCTGAGTTGGTCAGGCATCCGCCCCGGAATGGCGGGAAAGGATGCGGGTTCGAGTCCCGCCTCGTGATCGAATTTTTTCTATTCTTTATAAATTTATAATATAAGTATTTTATAAAGCATTTGAATGCCATAAAACCAAAAATATAAATTCAAGTCGTTTTATGTTTCATTACAGATTGAAAATGATACCGACAATTTTGTTCAATTTAAACTCGTTGGAGGAACATTGAAGATAAAACCGAATATAAATCCTCATAAATTCGACTGTCAAAAGCCGTATGAAGAACGTAGTCGAATGGAATGTGGACAAGTATTAAACAAAGAGGTATCATCATCTTCATCTAGTGAATCGCTTTCGCGTGAGCGTTTTGAATGTGATAAACGCATTAAAACAGAGGATCCAGTACCAGAGGTTAGTACCTACTTTTACAGAATAAGTACTTACAGCACAAACAAACATGAAAATATTATTAATAAATACAGTTAAGTAGTTAGAAGGCGTGGAAACAGCAAAAAATTCACTTATTTTACTAGTTTTGACTCAATTTTCCATGTATATTGCAGATACAAAGCTAATAATACTAGTTAATTCAGAGAATTTTAAACATAAGTCTGTTGAAATATTACAAAGAAATTATAGCATTTATTTAAAGTGAAGTCCCGTGTCCCCTAGTTGGGTAAGGGGCAGATGCATTATGCTGTTTCACTGATCGATTTTCTTCAGGGGCAAGTAGGTGATCAGTTCTCTGTGTCCTGCCTGCACATCGAGACATTTTTTTCTTCGTTTCCATCGGGAATCGAACCCTACGCTCACGCGTCAACCACTGTACTAAGGAGGCGGTCAAAATAATCTATATAGTACATGTTCAATTGATTTTCTTGTGAACTAAATCAAGCATTACATTATTTATTTCGTTTAAATTCCAGACCCATAGTGTATATATAAAAAGATCACCCAGTGACGACGAAATGGAGGAAGACAACGATGAACTTATAACAATAGAGACCAGTGTTCCTGGTGCACCTGAAAATGTATCTGTAAGATTAACTTATTTCACTAGTTATTACTTCATGTTTGAGCCTGAATATCCAATAATTTTTTTTGCATACAGACATATTTTAACAAATGACCTTAGACTCACAAGATGTGTCTAAATAACAACATGCTATTAAGTGTGAACACGGCAAATTATTACCTACTAGCGGTCCGCCCCAGCTTCGCCCATGGTACATATTTCGCAATAAAAGGTAGCCTATGTTCTTTCTCAGGGTCTAAAGATTATCTGTGCCAAATTTCATCAAAATCGGTCCAGTAGTTTATGCGTGAAAACCATAAATACATAATTACAAACCTTCCTCTTTATAATATTAGTATAGATATAGATTTAATTGATTTTAACAATAATTTTATCGTTTTCTTTTCAGATATCAATTTCGGAACCGGTTGATGATGGAAATCTATCAGATTCTGTGAGTTTATACCTATTATGAATTTGAGTGTAGGGAATAGGTATAGATAACACAAAGGCATTAAAGGGCCGAAATTTCAAATTGTTTAGTTATAAGAGCCTATGAGCCACTCCATCCCCTCTGTCGTCACAAAATTCGATTCAATAGTGCCTTCCGTTGGTCTCATTAAAACATTGTCCAGTTGTGAAGGCGGTTTTTAGGTTTTTGTCCAAAAATAATTATTTCTCTTAAAAAAAAGATACCGCTGCTATTATTCAAGGAAATTTTTTTTTCAGGATTTAAGTTGTTCTGATGTAGATGAAGCAATAGAATCGATAAAAGCATCAATTATGCGTAAAGAGTTAAAAAAGAAGTCGGAACTGCTCAAAAAAACTCAAAATAAAGTCAAATCACTTCAAACAAGAAATCAAAGGCTTTCAAAAAAAGTTGCTTCCCTTCAGACTATTGTGAAAACATATAGAGAGGGAAAATGCTGTTGTCATGCTAAAATAAGCGATGACAGTGACAGCAAGTGATCTTACTATACTATTATGTATATAAAAATAAGTCGGGTTTTCCTTCCTGACGCTATAACTCCAGAACGCGCGAACCGATTTCCACAGTTTTGCATTCGTTGGAAAGGTCTCGGTCTCCGTGAGGTTTATAGCAAAAAAAGGTGTTTCTGGTGGCGAAACGGAATTCGCCCGGTTTGCTAGTTAGGTAATAAAATATAATAATGTGGAAAATAGCGCCATTTGAAGCACCACATTAAAGAAAAAAAGAGCGCGTGTGCCGAGCACACATGTCAGATATGAAACTTCTTTGGCAAGATTAGAAGATACCAAAATCGTCACCTTACTCCATGACGTGACGTTATTGCATTGACGCGACCCTAATCTAAGAAGAGCCGAAAGAAGAAGTTTGACTTCTAAACATTTTCATTCATCTTTGACTTGTTTATTTTAAAAGACTTGCGTAAAATGTCTCTTGGCCAAATATAAGATCTATCCTGATTTTTTGATATATATATATATATTGATTGATTGATATTTAATACTAAAATGCAAAAGTATAATTTAAATATGTAGGTATAGGTAATTTATGTTATATGCACATTAACCATTAATTATATGGCGAAAGAAACAAGAAAAGAGAGTTAAGTTGCATTACTTACTTTTACCAAGCATTCGAAAATGTCATCTTTTAACAGATTTATCGTTAAGTTCGTAGTTGAAAAATATGTTTATATAGATTTTAGCATATAATAGCTGATACAATACTGTATGAATTGGGGGGTTACCATGATGTTTTAAAACAGCATTATTTCCAGTGAGGGAAAGAGACGGCACTAGACGACTAGATGATATAGCTGACATTTTCCAAACTGGAATGAATACTGCTTTAATACGTCATGGTAACCACACCACCTGCGGATGTCAATCTACTTTAATGTTTATAATAAATACTATTGAGTTCACTTAAAGTGTAGTTTTATTCAAAAAAAATTGTACTCTACAGTATAGCGTACCTATTACTAAAACTTCGGATAAAGGTAACTCCACTTCAATCATTTTCTTATTGGTCTGTAATAACAACAAAAAAATTGACGATATCTTCAAATTAAGTAACTTAATAAAGACAGTTTCAAATTTAAGGTGAAATGGTCTTTGTGCGAAATTCAAGCTAAAGTTTCAAAACATATTCTCGACTATACATATTGTGAAAATGTTGATAAAAAAAATATAGGAACAACTTTTCTACATCATTGTCATTTTAACTTTTGAACTTACGTTTTGCCGAAGCTTGTTTTTAAGTTACATCGAAAAGTATATGTCATGAAATAAGGAGAACAAAATAAAACTAATTTCTGAAAACGTGATTAACTTCCACATTATTTCTAAATGTTTATAAGGGATAAATTCAAATCAATCGTAATTCGTAACTTATGGAGCCTTGAAAATTCCTACTTCCTGTGTTTCAGGGTATTCTACAAATAATTAGATGTAAATTTGAAAAAAACACTTACCATAGACTAAATATTTATGAAGGCGATTCAAATAACCGTCTGGTAAATCCGTGGACCTGATAAAAGCGTTCCTGGCGTGAATATACCAAAAATTAAATCCAGATATCAAATCTTGAGTGTTCATTGCACAATCAATTAATAAATTTTAATCACAAAATTCCATCAATACGAAAATTTTACAACGAATCTCAAATGCGTCACTATGACGTTTGGTTTCGTTTTAAAAGTGGTTCTATTTTTGTTGTGTTTATTTCCTTCCAGTAATATCCAGCAAGCCGCAGCCGTGTATAAAATTGTTGATAAAAGTTTGTATTTATTAAAAACGGATAAATTTCTGGACTTATACAGTTGATTTTAAAAATAATAACGCTTAAAAATGGTCACAAACTTAGTTACTGATGCGGGTAATAAAAAAAGATGTATGTATTTCTAACGGCAGTTAACAAAAGTATGTAACACAAACTTTACGCCCTTTGAATAAATTGAGTGTTATCGATTTGTCCATTGATAAGATTAGATGATAAGATAGATGAATCACACAATAGAGACAATTCCGAGAAAGCTTGTAAAATTGAAGATTTACATAGGAACAAAAATAAAAAAATAAACACGATTAACAACAAGTTCTACTAACTGGGTAATTTGTATTTTTAATTTTGCACGACTCATGATGCGACGCATTATAGAGCTTGATCGGATCGAAAAGATAAACTTAGGTAATAAAAAAATCTCGGTAACTATAAACTCATGCAATATAGTTGGAAATATTTTTATAATAACGCTTCAATTAAACAAAATATACCAGAGCAAAGCCGAGGTGAGCAGCTACTTGATAATTAATTTATATATCACCTATGTTATCATAATTATCTATTAACAATACGAGTATCTTACCATTTAGGTAGATAAATGTATTTATCTCATCGAAACGAACGCGCATCGCTCACATTACCTAGATATCCATGTACATTGTTTCACGGATCGATTTTCTTTTCGGGACAAGTTATAGGTGATCAGATTTCTGTGTCCTGCCGGACCATCACCAGTTAAACAGATGTATGCATAATGCATCTGCCTAATACCCCACTAGGCGACACAGGACTTGAGACTTCACTTTTTATCTAGGTACATTGTACATTCGGATATTGTCTTTAGCTGCAGTATAAAGGAGCCACTGAAGGGTGTTTAATGCTGAGCAATCGCGAGTATCCGGCCGACCATCGACTTTGTTGAGACTTGCGACGCTAATTTTCCGGCGCTTGACAAAGGAAATGCAACGGGCATTTCAAACTTCTTTGTGTTTACTCTGAAACTTTAGTCATTATAAGACAATTGTAGGGTGGGAAGAACCAATTATGGCGGTTTAATGATAGCTGCTATTTGGCTACGTGTGGGTAGAGTTTAAAACTCGTGAAGGGAACATTTACATATTTAGCTACCAAGGTATATCGTATCGTACTTATATTATAAATGCAATAGTTTGTGAGTATGTATGTATGGATGATTGTTCTCTAATACCGAACCGATTATAATGAAATTTGGCATACATATTGAGGGTAACTTGGATTAGCACATAATATGATAGGTTTTATTCCGGAAATCTCACAGGAACGGGAACTATGCGGATTTTTCACAGAAAAGACCTAACGCTAAAATCAAGATGTGGAGTCATAATATGATAAAACCGCATTCACAAACAATAGACTAAGAAATAAGCATTCCAAAGCAAGTTCCATAATCCCAAACCAAAGGATAAACGAGAACTTATTACCTATGCTATCTATAGATACTAAAGCTTATGCAACAAGGTCTGCGCTTAACTAGACTAGCTGCTTTAAGACCACTTAAGTCGTACAACTTACAAGAAATTTGTACGTTAACCAGTGCACCTGAGACCTCTTGAGTGAGGTCAACAAGATTTCCTGTGTACTCCAATAAATTGTATGCTACTAACGATATTTTTAAATAAAACTTTCGGGCTTCCTTTGTCCATGTTAACTTTTTAATTGCGTTGTCTGTTCTCTGTGGAATACTGGATGTATGCAGTATGGTGAACTTTAAATACATTGTTAAAGAAAAGGACAAGAATACATGTAAACTAAAATTGTAAAGTTGGATAAGAGAGAGAAATTTAATATATTGTTAGTAGAGGCGTAGAGGTGCTTTCTCTTAAGTATTTGTTTGGACTTTGGATACAATAAGGAGCGTTATTTTTTTAACTGTGACGAATGATATAATTTTGCCGCCCATTACGATACAAAAAGAAAAATGAACAATATAAACTTCCAGTTTCCGTGAAATAATATTCGCACATGATTCATTTTTAGTCATACATAAGCCGATCTTCTTAGTTATAAGGGTCAATTCACAAAAGGTTCACACCTAGTACGAGTACTTCACACTCTAGCATTTTTTGTTCGTGTAAGCATAGCTTGCTCGCTTGCAATCGAAAGGTTTATCGTTGTATGCTACATGAGCATCAGTGTAATGCGACATGTCTGCCATTTCGCCCTTAGTTTATAAAGCCTAGGGGTTGCTTGGACAGATCGTAGGCGGCATCCGTGCAGAACGGTATTGCACATCGCTGCCGGCAAAGCCGCGGGAAAAGTTATATTCTTGTTTTTGGTAAGTAATTTAAGATATTGTACTTCTTTTATAATCACTCTTTTAACTTTTATTATTACCTAACAGGTTTTTATTTTTGCACGGATTATTTTTGTGTTTTAATGTAAATTTATCTCGTGTTGATAAAACTTTTATCTGAGTGTTTCTAAGACAGTGCTTTTGATTTATTTTTAACCGATTTCAAAAAAGGAGGAGGTTTTTAATTCGGCCGGTATATTTTTTTATTAATTATATTAGGGTATTTTCTTCAAGGTTGGTTTTAAACCGATTATGCACGCAGAGTGCAAACTGGCATTTTTTACCTATACCTACTAGTACAATTTTATTGCGAATATTACATTATGGTAGTATGTAAATGTAAATATTAGTTTTACCGGTCACCACGTAGGCCCAAGGTATTATGATTGATGCTTTTTAAAGTGATAGGCATTTTCGTCACGATATATTGTGCGATAAAAATTCTATCCAAAATATTATAATGTATGTTAAAATGGCTGTGTATTTATAAGAATTTACCACAAATGTACGCTTGTAAGTATTTTTGGAATTTGTAATCAGTTTACACACACCTAAATCCATTTAAGGGAGGAAAATAAACTTCGATAACGAAGAAAATAAACGCTGCAGAAACACTATATTTAGGTACAAAATATGTGTAAATTTTCACACACTTTAGTGACTTTCCGCATGAGGGGTTAGTAAAAGAAAGAACTTCATTTACACCCTCAGATGGGCCATTAACCTTTCATTTATACGAAGTATAGGAGAGGCTTTATCGCTTATAAAATAGCGCGTTCTATAAAGAACCGTAAATATGAGGAAGTACTTTTATAAACATTTCCTTTTGAGTTTCCTAAATTTTCCTATCGTAAAATATTATCTAGTGTGTATGAAGGTAAAATATTATCATATAAATAAGCGGTCTTCTGTCCCGTCCATGGCATGGACATTGTATACCTTCAATCTTTTTTGGAAAATTACCTGTTATAACTTATAAGTGAAAATGGGTGACTGGGGTTGAAAGTTGAAACCGATCTGATTTATTTGTTATTTTTAATAAAAAATGTTATCTGTAGATATGGTATTTCGCTTTCTATGTGTAGGAACTAGGAACAGCGGTTTCTATTTTTACAAAAAAAAAATTCTCGGAAAACGCTAACTATATACCTCTTTATAGATACAAGGTACCTACATACATATAAAGTTTTCCAATTTAAAATACATACCTACACACATTTCCCAGACAAGGAGCGGTTAAAAACACACAATCACAACAAACGAAACGTCGCTACTACGCATTCGAAATGAAAAAAACTTTTCAATGTTGACACGCCGCGTGGGGAGAGTTTAGGGAGAATAAGTATGTAAGTAACAGATTTTATATGACGCAGTGTCTGCGAATTCGAATGGAATCGAATACAGATAAAATCGATTTTAACTCCAATCTTTCATCGGTCTAGCCAACTTCATCAATCAGCTGACTGTTTCATATTAATTGTTATGGCTACGATTGTTGGAAATAGAGGAACCGTGCATTAATCGATATTGAGATGAAAATGAATTACTAAAGAAATAAGTAAATAAAATGTTTAATGACAAACATTTTAGATTTAGAGTCATATTTTATTTCAAAGAATTTTACAATTCTTATTTATTTAATATATCTTTAATGCGTATACCTACTTATACAGTACTCCTAAGTCCTAGCATGGTACGCTATAATACGAGTAATATAATTCATTTACACAAACACACCGTCAATCTATACGCAAACCTTCCCCGGGTGATAAGTCAAAGTCACAATGATTAATATTCCTTGGAAAGCCACATTTTCCCGTACAACCCTATGCAGAGAGCTCTCCACTGATTACTTGTCGCGTCTAGTGACTGCATTGTTGTTCTCACAAATGTCCGTATTCGTCAGAAAACACCTTGGTTTTCTAACCTTATGTACAATTTCTAGCCAGTCATTGCCCATAATTGTAACAAATCCTGGAAAGCTGTTTTGAAATAGAACGTTGTGTTCAATTTCTTAGTGAATATAGATTTTATTGCTCTTCTATATATGTCTTGGGGTTCCCAATGGCTGTTGATAATTGTATTAAATAAGTGTATAAAAATTAACAATAATTTATAATAATGGCTATATTTTAGTTATTAAATAAAAACAACTTGTTTTCAATTATTTTTAGACAGCATAACAAACATCTTTCAGTTCAAATAGTTCCACATTGTTATTTCAAAATGTCTCTCTAAAAAATCTATTTGCAACATTGTAACTATCTAACTATACACAGAGAAGGTCTGCTAGTGAGATTATGAGATTTATTAAAAATATCAGTAGGTATATACTGATATTTTTAATAATCTATACCTATATTATATCATGTACACAAACATTTATTAGGTACACTACTTGAACAATACATGAATTATATGATGGAGCGAACTTTTTATGAAAAACATAAATGAAAAGCTTACTAATCATAAGCGTCAAATAATTATCAAAGTTATAACATTTCATGTAAATTATAAAGCCTGAATAGTGATATACATTTCAATAACATAATATTTGCAATCAGTTAAATTTTGAATGCGTAGACGACATGATTTACTAATTGCTTTTAATATTAATGGGCTTTGATGTATCCTTGTACTGAATATAGATACGTACCTAATGATAGAAGATATGGAACTGATATAATTGTATAATCTTCAGACTACACCTATTCTGTGAAATTAATCTAGGCTTTATCGAGGTTCAAAGCTAAACATATTACATGAAATTGCGCTATAACATGTTTATCAAGATTACGTATTGTAAGTCTGATATATCTAATGGTCTTTAATATTGAAACATGCTAACTCAGCTCAAGCACTATTAATTTAGATATCTATTAAAAGTGTTATTGAATCGTCATAATATAATATTATCTAAAAATACAATAGCCATAAATAAACCAAGCCATAATAAGTATTCGCTAACACGGAAACAACTTATGGAGTAACGACATTAAAAGTTGTGAGACATATTAAAATCAAAATCAATGTCATCCCCAAATAACTTTTGTGAAATATAGCAGGGGTTCTCTTTTTAACTGACGTAAGACGTTCCAAAGAACGAAGGAGTTTCTTAAATCATAGCATTTTGTCATTACAAGAACCTTTAGAGCTTTTTGACATATATATATATATATCCGGATAACTGATTAGCGAATAGGTACTCCCAATTTAGACGAATTTCCTTTAGGGGGCGCTGAATTTAACTGCCTATCTATAGATATGATTTTTAATGATGTTATATGTTTATTAATAATGTTATTTATTACAATATAAGTATAGGTACTGTTCATTATAATGTGGTAGTATAGGTATTATATATATATATATATATATATATATATATATAATACCTATACTTATGATTATACCAATTATACATATGAAAAATGCAAAATAAGATGAAGAGGGTCTTAATCTCTCCAGGTCGCGAAGCAGGAAGAATTTCGTACATTAACCTGTTATTACCTGTCACTGTCACTCCCTTGTAAAAATAATGTGTCTTGCTCGCACAGGTGCAATGACCGCCGTCCTTAGGGATTGTAAACCTTTAACCTGAGAGCGTAAGGTTTGTGTTTGCTTGATTGGTGTCAGGTGTTCAATTACTGGATGATTTTGTGAATTCAAAATTTATAAGAATAAACCTCAAACTCTTTATGTCCAATCAAAATCCGCCTAAGTCAAAATCGCGTGTTAGACTAACGTATTTCTGTAATATTGTACATAGTAAATTATTTTTTGAAAAATAAGGTCATATAAAGAAGTTTCATTTCTTATGTGTGTACACGCACACTTTTTTTTATATAATATATCGTGGTTATTGAAAAAGTTAAAATGTAACTAACTAACTAATAAGTATTGTAAATGAATAAAGGACATTTATTTAATAAATTAGTAAAAAACATTTTCTCCTCCAAATATTTCATGTAAACTGCACTTCATTCAAAAATGTTTGTGACCACTGTCAGTAGGTAAAGAGGTCATTGTACGAAATTCTTTCTGCTCCGCGACCGGACTTTAGAAGGAGTACAGGATATCGCTGCCTGCTCTGACTTTCGCCCTAAATCACCCAAAGGGTGTTGCCTAGCGAAATATCGTTGGCATTCCTCTATCCAAGATAATCTGGGCCCAGTTTGTCACGATCGACGCGTCTTACAAATTCCGACCTCTATCGATGTCATCTTGTAATAACGAATTGGAATGTGATTTCGCAATCCGTTCAGCGGATTTGTATATAACTGGATTATTTGTTTTTCAGCTATTAATCATCTGTTAAATATAAATTATGTAGGTAAGCTATACTATCAAGTACCTATAAATGTTCTGTTTTATGTATCTCTATCTTAATCTATGTAGGTTGTACGAAACATTCTATTCATCTAAGTAGAGTGTAGTTTTTTAAATACGACAATTAATCAGTTATAGTAGATTAGAGAGAGTAGATTTTATAATAAATCAGATTCAGTATTGAAAAGATAAAACTAGGTATAGGAATTCATTATTTTCTATAGAAAAAACTAACAAGACGATGTTATTCTCCTGGATATCTATACTTAATATTATAAAGAGGAAAGGTTTGTATGTATGTATGTATGGCTTTCACGCATAAACTACTGGATCGATTTTGATGAAATTTGGCACAGATAATCTTTAGACCCTTAACGTTAACCTTTAGACCTGAGAAAGAACATAGGCTACTTTTTATTGCGAAATATGTACCACGGGCGAAGCCGGGGCGGACCGCTAGTTTTAAATAAAGTTCACAAGATGTAGAAGTAGAGTAAGATATAGTAGGTTTATTTAAAATGAGGTATTTATAGAAGCCTTTTAAGTTGTACCAAAGAGATAAGTGTTACCTGTAATACGCCTTATAACACTATACCAGTGATCCCTTGATAAAGTTTGAATGAATGCCGTAGTTTCAATCTTGTTTCCCCTATTAAGTGCAAACTTGGGTAAATCTCCTAGCAACGATTTTCAGTTCTTCCATCAATTAGTAAAATTAAGCTTTCCTATCTATACTTCGATAAAAGGAAAAAAAATACAGGCCAGTTATTTCTAAAATCAGCTTGTCTCTTGTACTTAAATATATAATTTTAGCAACACTAGTAATCTCCAGACTCCAGTGAACTCTAAAAATCCAATTTCATAAAAATAGGTACTGGATTCTTTGAAATTTCCTAGCTTAGGTAAGTAATCATATACTTACTAAAGTTTACTTTTATTCGAACAAGGTATATAATAATTATAGAATATCTATTGTGAAATTTTGGTTTTAGGTACATTTAAAAAAGCTTTACGTAAGTAGGAACATGTTTTCCCTTTCATTGTTTGGTGTAGTTAAATGTGGTCAACGGAAAAGGGCTATTTAATTTTCAACCCAAGAAAACCTTTGTCATTTTTTATTTTTACAGTTATAATATATTGTTCATGTATATAATGAATTATTCATTGTCTTAATTTAGATTTGTTTAAACTCGATGCACGGTATGAAATGATTTGAAATCATCCGATTCAACTATGATTATTAAAGCCTTTAAAAATAATTATAAAATGAATATTATCTATTAATGCCTTACCATAGATAATATAATAATACTGGTATAACTAACTTATTTCTGTGGTTCAGTTTTCAATAAATTCACTATACTAAGAATCAAATATGTATTTAATTTTAGTTCTGGGGATGCTGGAGTCACTAACAAGGGAGTGAATAGGTTAATTTTTAAGTTAAAAGGAAACACTTTAAGGGAACAAACCTTTTCAATTCAATATTTAGGTCCTTTAAAAGCCTTCCTTCGGGCATTATTAGTTATTACCTACAGCTGTAAACACCGTTTAATAATAATAATAATAAGGGCGTAGGGATGTGACGACCCCATCGCCCACGGTTGGAATATCTATTGTCTACGTGACAATAGATATTCCACCCGTGCAATCAGTCAACCCGCAGGACACCTTGTGGCGGGGTGTCGGGGAGTAGCGACCCCGCGGGAACCGAGTGCTCCCGGGGGAGGCCCCTGTCTTCATCTCCAGCTCGCCTTCACCGGCCGGTCGGAGTGAAGCCTGACGAGGACAGGACCCCCACCTCTGGCTTGCCTTAACCGGCCGGCCAGAGTGGAGTCGCGAGAGCTTTTAGCTCGAAGGGTGGATGCGAAGCGTAAGTGGCGAGTGGGCACGTGATGCTGGACCCTCAGGGAGCGCGTGATCGTAGTTTAAAGTCCAGGGACGCCTCTCCACCCTTAGCTGCTCACAATATGTTGCCCCCTTGTCGCACTATTGCAGCGACTTATTTCGGGGGCCCATACAGTGAGAGGGCGAGTCACCACCTGCCAACATATTTTTACTTTCTTTTAGTAGAAAGGCAGGTGCCATAGTTTCCCATAGTCCCCAGTACCAGTCCATTTAGCATCCCAATCCATAGCCCAATTATTAAATTTCCATACCCTGCAATAGTCCTACATCGGCCGCGGACTGCCTAGGGCTGTATCTCTATAGTGCAGTCATGGGCAGGCTGCGGCTGGTGTCCCACAACACATTAAAAGTCTCGAAAGGGCCTCTGCGTGTTGGATCCGTGTCCCCACGTAAGCCTTCCAAAGATCCGGGTACCGTCCTTCTGGTGGTACCCGAGTATTATGGAGAAGAGAAACATAATAATAATAATAACAAGGCGTAGGGATGTGACGACCCCATCGCCCCCGGATGGCATATCTACAATAGATATCCCAACCGTGCAGTCAGTCACCCCGCAGGGCACCTTGTGGCGAGGTGTCGGGGAGTAGCGACCCCGCGGGAACCGAGCGCTCCCGGGGGAGGCCCCTGTCCTCACCTCTGGACTGTCCCGGTGGCAGTTCGGAGTGAACAATGACGAGGTTCAGGATCCCCCACCTCTGGCTTGCCTTTGTTGGCCGTCCAGAGTGGAGCCGCCAGAGCTATATGCTCGGGGGTGGAAGTGTCTAATGGTGTAATAGCGGGGAAACCCGCTCCGGGCCCGCGGGCCCGCGATGGTGAAACCGGTGCCGCACCTCTCTACACCCCTAGCCGTTCAGCTGATGTTGCCCCCTTGTTGCCATTATCGGTAACCTTTTTGGGAGCCCATCGACCGAACTGGCGAGTCACCGTCTGCCATAATTTTCAATTTTTAATATTGAAAAGGCAGACGTCCATAGTCCCCATAGACCCAATATACCAGTCCATCTAACACCCCCTTCCATAACCCAGATTTATTCATTTCCATTTTTTCTGCAATAGTCCTACATTGGCCGCGGACTGCCCAGGGCTGTATCTCTATAGTGCAGTCATGGGCAGGCTGCGGCTGGTGTCCCACAACACATTAAATTCTCTAAAGGGCCTCTGCGTGTTGGACCTGTGTCCCCACGTAAGCCTTCCAAAGGACCGGGTATCTTCCTTTTGGTGGTACCCGTGTATTATGGAGAGAGACATAATAATAATAATAAACTCTTTATTAGCAGGTAGGCAATATTAAAAATTAACAATTTATGTACTTACAATCTACTTAATCTAACAACCTACATACTAAAAGGATAGCCGCTCAGCATTTTACAATGAAAAGCTTTCATTGCAGAGCTGATTTTCAGCGACACCTAGTTATAAAAACGATCTAATCTAATGTATTAAATATAATAAATAAATATAAAAAGAGGAAATAATATAATAAATAAAATAATAAATAGTAATATATATTTTAAATAAATATACATAATATTGTGTTAATATAAATACATATATAAATACGTGTGATAAAAATATACATCGAAGTCATAACCAGAATATTATATTGCGTGTAGGTACAATGTGCTTTAAAATCTTTAAATGTTTTTCTGTTTATTTAAGAGGTATGCTGCTAAATACTTATTAAAAGAGAATTTTGACTTACCTTGGGTACCTACGAAATTAAATGTAGCAGACGACGCCACACGAGACATACCGCATGACTTCAGCAACACCCATCGATGGTACCAGGGCCCCGAATTCCTCAAGTCGGACCCCTCAACATGGTGCATAGAACAGCCGAAGCTGAAGCATGAAACGGGCGAAGAAAAAATCAACAACATAGTCAGCAGACAGCCTATCTGCAACCTATCAGAAGCGCTTCCAGAACCCGCGCGATTTTCAAAATGGGAACGTTTAATACGAACGACCGCAAGAGTACTTCAATTCATCGATTTATGTCGATCGGCGCGCACAGAAAAAGTTAATTACAAGAAAACAAAAGCCAATCAACGCGCCGACGGAAACTGGAATAAAAAAGTTAAAAAACAACAACACAATAGCAAGCGGA
>CAJQZN010019707.1:0-12892 GCA_907164685.1 Colias eurytheme | reverse complement strand
TACGATGGTACATATTATACTTTAGAAACTAAGCTGCCTGTAACAACTTTTGTAAGGTGAGCTAATATTGTTTTTATAATATTTATTTATGAAAACAAAAAAACCAACAGAAGAGATGATACGAAAAAAATAAAGGATACTTGAAAGTTATTACATAAATACTTAGATGTGTTATTTAAAAAAATATCGATGTATTTTTAAACAAATAATTTTTGTTGTTTTAATTTCAAGTGATGGTAAAATAATTTGAAATATAAATGATAGGTAAAAAACACGCTTTTGATTAGCGCAGAAGAGTTTTCACAAGGAAAGCTGTTAATTGGAGGATTTGTCTTTCAATAAATTGTTTTATCTCACATTAAAATTACATCTTCAATTATAAAGTTCAATCACTAGAATTACTCTGCACACGTAGTACCTACTTTAGCACACGTGTAACATCAATGGATTACTGCGAATCCCACTGACATACCAAAAGCAGTTCCCTGGTATGGTGACGCATTGCCCACATCCTCTAGGCGCCGTGACGTCACTGGCCTGTCACATCCTACGACAGCGAGGCGTAAGAGTGCGTTTCCACCAGAAATGAGCGAGGATGCCTAGCGAGGGTTGTCTTTGTAAAGAACCGTCAGCACAGCTTTGGTGGAAACGGTGCTCGATTTTTGCGTATACAAAACAAGCGAGCGATGTGTGCGAGGGATGCGTGCTAGGAATGCGTGCGAGGTCTTCATGAAGTGCGATATCTTGATTGTTTTTATAATTTTGAGCAATAGAAGACATATTTTAACAGCTTCGCAATACATCCTCGCACAGCTTTGGTGGAAAACCCTACACATTTTCACGGCACAACTACACATCCTCACATGACACATTTCCCTTGCACATCTCTGGAAGGTGGAATAGCACCCTAAAGGATACCTAGATACATTCTCGTCTAATGACTGGCGTTGTTTACACCGCATCGTGCTATAAATAAAGTGCAAGGCGATCTAATTATAAATTCGCCGCAGAGACGGTGTGACACACGACAGATCCGATCTATTTATGTGGGTTAAATAATGTGTTACTTTCGCTTGGAAGGTTCGAGGTGCAGCGTGTATGTGTTTGTATGTGGATGATCAGGTGGTTTGGAATATGCTTTTTTTAATCTAGGTCATTGACCGATTAACTTGTTTACGTGGAGGGTGTTTTTCTATTGATTTTGTGTTAAGTATGATTTAATATCTCGTTATTATAAACTAGATGAAGGCCGAAACATAGTTTGGATGAAATTATAATTTTTATCGGTATTATATCGGCTTATAAGTTCAGCAATCTGTTAGTTAAAGTTACTTACTTTTTTATTTTAATGTAACTACATACCACAAATTAGATCTTTTAAACAACATACATAGTACAGCAATTATTTTCCTGAAGATTTATTACTAATGTTCTTTGTCTAGACTCTAGATTGAACACACCGTGAAAAGTGTAATTGATATACGCAAAAAAGCGCCTAGCACTAAAATGAATAGCCAAGCTTAGATCGCGTTGCGATACGGTCTCGCATTCCGCAAGGTACAAACGGACAGCTGGTCAAACAGATGCAAAAACACGTTTGAAGTATGCACCTAAACATGAAACACTGATAGTGAATACCAGAAGGTATTAGTAGTATAGTTTTTTTATGACATGGTATGGTGCTGGTGGTATATGGTATGGACTATGGAGGAGGTTGAAACTTGAAAGATTGTGTACTGTTTTTTCGTGTTTTTATGGTAATGTGTAAAAAGTGGACAAGTGTTAAGATTTTTTTAAATGGGACTGCTTTTTATTGATATGTTCTGGATAACATAGAATAATCATTGAATAGATGAACAATTGATATTGATAAAAGTTATACAAATAGGTAGGAAAAAGTAGAAATATTGCAAAATAATGTATCGGTTAAGCCAAATGTGGTAATTTATCAAAAAATGCTGCAGGGCTGATGTAGAGTAAATATTCAGTAACCTCTGTACATATATTGGAGCAGTAGTTCATTGTGTAGTTTTATAAAATGGTAGAAAAAATTATTATTTTTACCATTTTCATGAAAAATGCACGAGAGATTGAAAATATGTTTCGATAATTATTATACGTAAACTAGCGGTCCGCCCCGGCTTCGCCCGTGGTACATATTTCGCAATAAAAAGTGGCCTATGTCCTTTCTCGGGTATCAAAATATCTCTATACCAAATTTCATGCAAATTGGTTCAGTAGTTAAGGCGTGATTGAGTAACAGACAGACAGACAGAGTTATTTTCGCATTTATAATATTAGTATGGATTAATAATTTCTGCTGACCTGAATTATAATAATAAACGTGATAAAGATAAAAGATAACGCTATTACTATGCTTTTGGCGAGTAATGTTGTAGTTGATAAGAATAGCGTAAAACAACACTTATCTGTACACAACAACTGAGTAACAAAATATGTATAGGATAATAAACAAATAATACATTTAATCTCGTTGTGTGAACTTTATCATGTTTTTAGACCTGACGCACTGCAGAAATGTACAAACTAGACTTACTCTTTAATTTATACTTATGTATTTTTACCTTGACAGTCTAATTTTCCCTATTGTTATATTTTTCGCTATAAAGGCTTATTTTTAATGTAGGTAAAATAAATGATAAAAACTGCCTGTATGACGCAATGAGCATAATATCGTTTTTGATATCAAAGAAATCTACGTCAATGATGCAATATTATCTGATTGCAAAGATTGGAGCAGTGAAACCCACATTCGCAAGGGCTTTTATTAGCTTTCCTCTATAAAAATAATATGTTTAAGTTAGTCTGTGTGTTTCCGCTGAAAGTATAATTATTTTTATACCGGTCTGACCCTTGTAAAGGGATCACGTTATATTTCTAGGTATCAGGTTCGAACCCCACCGGAGGTAGTGGCGGTCTTAACAATAATAAAAAGTTTATATTTGCCTTTTTAAAACCTTTTTTCAATAGACTTCTTCAAATGTCATGTTTACACGAAATTCAAGCCGGCCGGTCTTATCTCGATCATATCAGATCTCGCGCTCGAATCATAACAGACTCTAAGCGCAATTAATTGAGTTCAAAGTCCTTTGAGCTGTTTGACCTGCCATCTAAATGCACACTGGACAAGATAATGGAATATCAAACGTATGATTAAGCTGTTAAGGTGCATGTTGGATTGTTCGTGGTCGGTTAGTAACAGTTATCAGGCGGTTTCTCAGACTTTTGGACAGTCTGTTGGTACTTTTTGTGCTGTGGAACTGGTTGACTTTATGTCTGCACGTTTACGGAATCTTGCGGCTGGCTGGTTCGTGTTTACAGTGTACTTGTACTGTATGTGTATTGTGTACCGTGTAGTGGGGACATTAGCCATATTTATTGGCATCATGCTCATGCCATCTATTCGTTATAGGATGTCTTGAAAAAGATATTTATTTCGGAGAATACTATATTAGGAAGATGGGGTTAAATTGCTGGTTTGTCTTAAATCTTAATAAGGAAAGCCATGTTTTATTATTAGTGGATGAAGATGAAACATAATTATTGTGTTAGTTATTTATTATTGTCTAGTTAAAACGAAAATATCAAATATTTTGTCCCAATGAAAATCCCTCGGTCATTATCGTCTCACAAAACAAAACATCAACCTACGTTTTTGTCCCACGCTAGAAATGGCATGTTTTCTTTTCAGAAGCGTCTAGTGTTTACTAGAATCGATGTTAACGAAGGCGTAGGTAGACTCATTAGTTGGAGCATTTTAATTCATTTGCGTATACCTTTGCGAGTTCTTTTAGCGACGCCAAGACTTTCCGCGAACCGACTTTAATTTAACGCTGCAATAATGATGTTGATTTTTCCAATGGGCCGAGCGCTTTTCTTTCTGTTGCGACGGCCGTTCTGAATGCTTCCAATTTATGAATGAATGAAGGTTCTTGTATGAATAGAAGTAATTGATTCCAGTAATGAGTATAAGAAATTTAGGTTTGAAGTAGGTTGTTTTGATCACAAACAAGCTTGTTGCTAATGGATGAAAGTAATGTTTTTGTTGGTGATTATAATATGTATATTGAATTGCTGACAAAAACACTGGTAAAATAACATGAAATGTTAAAACTACAATGTCGATAACACAAAAACAAGGCATCGAAAGCATAAATCTATATTGCATTCTGTACGTATAAAAATCTATGTCAAGACATAATTTTCAAAGTTTCTTCATTGTTTTCGCTTCATTATTTCATAGCAAAGTTGTGATGCGAGGCAATTATTCAGACGTAAATAAGAGAATATGGAACAAAGAGTACGCAAATAGACATTCCTTTGTCACCCTCGCCTCCATACACAGTGCGGACTGCAATAGTTCAGCACGTGAGTAGCTGGCGGACTGGACTTTGTTAAGGGATCAATGATATTAATTATTATCTATACAAATATTATAAAGCTGAAGAGTTTGTTTTTTTGTTTGTTTGAACGCGCTAATCTCGGGAACTACTAGTACGATTTGAAAAAATTATCTCGGTGTTAGGTAGCCCATTTATCGAGGAAGGCTATAGTTATAGGCTATATATCACTCGCTATGACCATCAGGATCGGAGCACTGCGGGTAAAACCGCGGAGCACCGCTAGTGAATAATAAAGTTTTGATACCAACACAAGATTTGATGTTCAAAAACGGCAAACGTAACGCATATACGATTATACATTTATACGTTAAAGTGAGATGGTATGAAAAGAGACGACTGAAGTAAAATGTGGCTAATTAGCTATATTTCGGCGTGCCAATCGCTTCCTATCTACATCTTACTTATAATATGTATAAGGATGTGTATTATATATGCATTTATGGTCTCGGGCTCGGGACAGTGTGAAAAGTTCTAGAATGTTCGAGATTTTTCTGGTTACTGTAGGTGGCAATAACTGGATGATTGAAATCGAATGCTGCTTAATGGATGGATAACCTGGTTGCTGTAAACAGATAAAAGATATCCTTTATATTCTTAAGAGCTCCATCGTATTTGGATAGTATACCTAAAATCATACTTATCTGTGGTGAAGGAATTTTAAGTATGGGTCTTCGAGTTTTGTGTGAAATCATAACTAACAAATAAACAATAACTCGGACTGAAAAGTGCTGATCAACACTCGATCACTATGTATTATGTACACTAATGAGGTGTATTTATCGCACCTTTATTCTTACCTTAACCCAAATAAACGGTCTAGCATTATTGTGTGTATGTGATAACATGTGTTGTGTCGTGTGTGTAGTTAGACCCGGTTTGAGCTAGTTGCCGAACCTAGAACTTAGAAATACGATTCTGTAGATACTAGGTACATGGTTAAAGTGTGTGTATTGTTATGTTGGAACTAGATTTATAGCACAGGCACAGAATACATAATATGTAGTAGCTAAACGCTACAGAACGGACACTCCGCCTCCCGCCAATATTAAACACTTACCTCACCCCGCACCATCGTGATTAAAATGGGCCATATTTTTCTGCATGGACGATACGCAACGAAGATTGACAACATTAATCCAATTGACTTAAGGCTGCAGTCTAGCAAAATTGCGTTTTCAACAAGTTATTTGACAATTTTTTCCCGGCTAATGAAATGATTAACTGAATTTTTTTTTCTTGTTTATCAATTGTATACGCAATGCGCGTGAATTTTTTCACATTTGTAAAGTTACTTTATGTTACCTTAATCAGGCCTTCAAGATAAGTCTCTTTCCCCCAAAGACATTTCGAGCTAAGTTTGTGCACTCACTACGTTGCAACCGATTACAATTTACACAATCTGATCAGCACATTATTATCCTTATATAGTCGTTATTAAAAACTGCTGAATACAATTCCCGATAAACTTATGATTTTCTTAATTAGAACGTTATAAATTCATTAAATTTCCCATTTTTTGCCTTACAAAATCTATTGATAAATACTGCTAAAACTTATTTTTTCCATTAATTTATTCGAGTTGGTTGAAGAGCAATGAGTATTAATCCTTTAAAAAAATTTTTTTTTGAATTTTGATAATTCTTTAAATATTAAAAAAATATTTAAAATAATTAGGAAAAATCCTAGCGAATTTCTTTAGTCGCGCTCCTTGGGCCGGAGCGTTCTGACGTGTGCTCTACGCTCGATTTTCCTTCATACCGAAGTGAAAGTTGCTCTACTTCATTAAATTTAATATTTTTGTTAATTGATTATTTTTATCTTAGTTTTGTGCAAATATTCGTATTTTTAAACATTTGATTTCGATATGGGAAATAAACGAAAAAAATACGCGTGTAACTACATACTAGAAAAAAAATTATCTTCGAACATAAAGTTAATGAAACCAAATAGATTGCAAAGGTAACAATTTTTTGGCAACAATTTCTTTATTTTACGGGGTGTCAGTAAAAGGATGTATATTTCTTTAAAACTAAAGTAAGCTCATAAATTTTCTTATAATATAATTTTTTTGAAGTTCCAAAAATGTTTATTTTTCGTTTGAGAAATACGAAATATAATATAATATAAACTTCCCAAGTTCATGCGAGGAAATCCCCATACGGGGAAAATGATTTGTTTACTCCAAAATTGATCCGAGGTTTTTTAATTTTTTCTTCTAGTCATTTTCAACGTAGCGGCATGTTGTTTGATTATTAATTTTGTAACTTAAATACAGGATGTTGGTTTTATATTCTGATCTTATAGACGCGCTGACAAATTTAGTCCGCCATTTCTAGTTTAGTCTACCAACTCTAAGTACCAATATTAAAACGAATGGATTATCATCACATCATCAAAACTCAGATGTAATGGAAGATCACAATAACATAGAAAATTCAGTGGGTGTTGAGAACTAAACAAACAGAAGTAACAGAGACGCGAAGAATAAAAAAAGAGGACGAAAACGATAATTCGTTGATGCTTTCCCTTTTCGACGTATTGTTAGGGTACATCACCAATCTGCAAAAAACAAAACTGATGATTCCCAATTGCTGATTAAAAATGAAAAACAAATAATCGACAACAGTGGTGAAAATTTGCTGATCACAATGAAACATCCTTCAGTAGTAGCAGATTTACTCATTTAAAATGTATCGGTGAACAGCGTAAAGGAGAGGAGGACAGGAAAACATTATGAATGTGGATGGTGGATTGTATACAGGGTGTAATCGATAAGTATGTGCAGGCGATTATGACGTTTTTATTGCAGGTATCAAAAAACTTAAAACTGATATCGAAATTACTTTACCTAATGAGCAAAATGACAATAATAACTTTTTAAAAGTATAACGAGAAATATCTAAAAAATTTACTTTATACACTCCCATATCAAAAAGGGAAAATGGGACTAGTAGAAGTTAAATGTCTAATTCCGGCAAAAGACATGAATGCGGAAGATGCGGTTAAAAAAAATTTAATATTTGAAATACAATGCAAAAAATAACACTTTTGTCATAGATAAGAATCATGACTATTTTTTCCAAATTCAGGGACAACTAAACGTTGCAGAAGCAGAAGTCTGCTTATTTGCTGTTTGGACTGGAGTGAATCATTCGTTAAAAATAGAATATATAAAAAAGTATGTAACGTTTAGGCAAAATAAAATGATGGACCATTATCAAGATTTTACATAAATTGCCTACTGTCAGAATTGATTGATTCGAGACTTCAGCATTCGATGCCCATCAAGGACCCATCCTATATCATTCAAGCGATTGAAAAAAAAGAGATAAATCCAGTGCAACCGATAAAGCATCAGAATGCTAGCAAAAGATTTATTAGGTTTATCAATATAAATCTATATATTATACATAATATAATAAATCTGTAGAAGACGCGAAGACTGACATCCGCGCGGACGGAGTCGCGGGCGGAAGCTAGTCAGAAATAAATATCTTTTGTTTTCATTTGCGTATTTTTCTATTTTATAATTTTTTAACACAAACATTACATTTTTTTTATTATATACAAAATTTGTTTATCCGCTTTATTAGTTAAACAGAACAACTTTCACTAAGAAACTTAGGTCGAAAAAAATGTATAGAGTTATGCATTTTGTATGGAAAGCTTATTTTTTTTATATTTCGTCCAAATTTCTTTGTAAAAGTTGATCAGTTATATAAACATGAAGTTGAAGATATCAATAGAAAGTATTCGCAAATTTTGTGTACTGATAGAAAAAATCACCCGGTGTAATTTTCACGAAAATTGTTTCAAATTGTCATTTTTGGTACTTATTACGAATATTAAATTATACGAATGATTTAATTTTTAAAAATTAAGTGGAGCAACTTTCCCTTAGTACATTTGTATTATTTACATATAGGATGACAGGATGCATTTGTTTGCACTACTAGACCAAGCCCTTAAAGTAATTTTATTATTTTGGATTTGTGATTATCGTTTTTCGTAGAAAATGGTTAGATATTGTGCTGTTTACGGATGTATTTCATCAGAAAAACGCGATTTTTTTTTTACGCTAGTCACAAATGTGCCAACCATAAAGCGTTAACACACACATTTGCAGTCTCTACAGTGTGACTGTCAAAACGATAATTTTGTATGGAGTGTCCGGGGTGTGGCACAGGTTTTGCTTTGTATTGTTTAATAAGTTTATTTCGTATAAGCTTACAATGCCATGCCATTCTTAAGCTTACAAAGCTTACATGTTCTAACCATTATAACTTACAATCTATGAAAAAATTAGAGATGTTGAAGATAAAATGGATCGTTTAAATAATAATAATTAATTAATTATCTATATATTGCTTTCGCTTAAGCGGGATTGATTCAGACACTAGGATGATCACAATAAAAGACATACTAATTTTTCGATGATTTTCTCTTGCCACTTTTTAAAAAGAAGCATCAGTTTTAAATAAAACTTGTTTGGTGTTATCTTTAGCGTGATAGACAAACATTATTTGATTTATCAACTAATGTATAGTTAACACGCCACCTGTTTATTTCAAATAAATTACAAATTGGCCAGGTATAAATTAAAATTGTGTTCTTTATCCTTATAAAAACAAAATTAATTCATTATTTAAACAGATATCTTATTTCTACTATCATTCAATAGTGTCGTTGGTTGATTATTAAAATATATGAAACTAGCGGTCCGCCCCGGCTTCGCCCGTGGTACATAATATTTACGTTCTCTCTACATAAGAACCATCCTCGTACTTCAAGGAATATAATAAAAAAAGAATTATCGAAATCGGTTCAGCCGTTCTCAAGTTATGCGCTTACCAACACATTTTGCGATTCATTTTTATATATAAGAAGAAGAAGAAGAAGATTAGACAGTTAATGGACAAAATAACTAAGAGAAATGACTTTATTTTCAATTCCAATGAGTTAGTTAATCCGATATTTTCGCACTTCACATAAAAGTTGTACTTAATGTTTTACACAAAAAATGACCACCATTTGTAAATGTTTATATTGTTTACGAGACTATATATTTATTTACACACAACACCTGATAGGATCTTAGCAACAGGCAATACAATCTTGGCGGACGTCAATACGTTTCGTGCGTTCATTGATAAGACTTGATAAGTGCAACATTGACCGTGGTAGGGTTGCCAGCAAGAATAACAAGTAAGATGTTTTCTCGCAAAAGATGAAATACATAGTATGTATTTGTTGGAGGTAAAAGGTAATAATTTGAATGTTATATTGGGTAGAAGACTTAGAAAATTAGGTATTTTCGAAGAATATTGCAAGAACGTAGGAAAGTTCTTTTTTGTATTGAGATTGTTATTCTCCCTTTTTTCTAGGAAAGTGTTACTTAAATTAATAAATATTAATATTTAATATTATAAAAATTTGAAAATGCCAACCCTACACTGTAGCGTGGAAGGTGTCGGCTTTTATGGAGATAATAAATAAATATCCATTTCCACCCGCAATATCTTTTGAGTTTATTTATTTTTTTATGATTTTGTAAATTAACCAAATTATCTTTCGATATTACCAATAAAACGTAAGGTTAATATTTTAATTTTTAACTAAGCACATAAAAAATATTTCGATAACGATCAGTTAGTTCATAAGAGACTTTATAATTATGTACCCTTTCTTGTATTTAACTTTAATAACTATCCTTGTTTTTATAGTTTTGGTCTTCGGCAGACCTATAGAATAAATTTTAATCCTATTTATAGCAGCTATATGCCAATAAAAACAAAATAAAAAAAAATGTTGTGTGGTTTTATGAAACCACGGTAAAAGTGAAACTTAGGCACAAAATTACCGTATTTGTACGATAATTATCGTACGGTTCGACCGGCGACATGCGCTACACAGACCAAAAAGTTTGAGACGATGTAATAAAAGTTTCACTTTAAAAAAAACGCATGTCATGTTACCTTTCTAATATTTTAAAGTAAAAATAAAATACAATATTAGACTGAAAATAAAAACAAAAACCATAATACATAATTTCACACGAAAACTCAAATCTGAAATAGCCTACAAATTGTAAAAATTCTCAACTTAATATTTCACTAATTTAATTTTCATTTCTATGGTCATATTCATAAGGTTGAGTTTTATATGTACGTGATGGTATTTAATAGGCAAGCCCGTGCCGCGCCTGTATGTTCGCGGAATTCAATATGACTCCATTTATTTGCTTTATTTGTCTTTGTTTTTTAAAATATATTATTTGAATATAATTTAAAAAACAAAGACAAATAAAGCAAATAAATGGACCTATGTACAAAACTAACAGAAAAAAAAAATAACTTACAAGAAAGTTAATTTTCAATAGTGTATGTATGTTTTATAACATTAAGTGTAAATATGTATATATACTAATATTATAAAGCTGAAGAGTTTGTTTGTTTGAACGCTCTAATCTCAGGATAGAAAAATTTTTGTAGTGTTAGATACCCTTTTTATCGAGGAAGGTTATAGGCTATATTATATTATCATCACGCTAAGACCAACAGGAGCGGAGCAATGCGGGTGAAACCGCGCGGCACAGCTAGTTATAAAATATACTGGTGCCTCAGGTAGACGTAAGCTGGTTATAAAAAAAATTGTGTATCGTTTTATCAACAAACATAAAAAATGCTGTAATCTATGAATAAAAAACTACTAATAGTGCTAGTATGTATGACGATGAGGTAGGGTTAAGTAGTCAGACTGGTTTACTCAAAACACGTGCACGATTTGCAAATTTGCCAAAGGAAACTGTACTCTAATTAATTGCAATAGAGTTGAAGTCGAAGCGCCGGCTATTTAACTAATTTGCCTACGAAATTACGATAAAAACTCGCCAAAACAAACCCGGCCGTCCGCGTCGGCGTCAAAATAAAACCTCTTTTGGGTGACACTGTTGTAAGTTGACGGTGATTTTTTTTTATAAATTACTGCACTATTCGAAATGGAGTACGTTTTGCCGTTTCTACCTACTTGCTGATGCTACATTAGGACTTTTATTATAAATTTCAGTACAGTAACGCTATTTCGAATATAAAATAAATTTAAGTTACTTACTCTTTCATATACAACAAGCAGTAAAAATTTTGTGTAAATTGTCGTCAGACACAGTTTCGTACAAAAGCTATTATTTTTGTTATGAAATCTTTTTGAAGTCCAATGTAGAACTAAGTATAGACATTTGTTATTGATTATTTTTCCGACCCAAATATCGACCAATACAATTGCACCATTCGACGTCACGTGGTACAACCTACATGGTATTATACTGATAATTTTTTGAAAATTTTCTCTGGTAGTTGCCACACGTCAAACTGACAGGTTGAATTCAATTGTGAAATTAATGGCCGACATTTGGGACGGAAAAATAATCCTCCGAATACCACACGAGCTTCAAAATTATCTGGCATTTCCCTCAAGGTTCCCTGCAAACAAATAAAGTCGTCAAGTTTTTCAGGAAAAATCACTCGCGCTTCGCGCTCGTGTTTTTTTAACCTTGATTAAAAACTTGACTCCTTCATTTGTTTGCAACGAACCTATCGGAAAATACCCGATAATTTTGAAGCTCTTGTGGTATTATAAGTGATTAATTGATTGAATGTAAATTTTCCACAATGTAGACGCTTGTATTAGCTTCATCAGTATGTTTGCATGTAACCGAATTATTTAGACGAATGGATCAACCATTTTAAACAGATTTAATTAAAACTTTGTACACTTACCCTACTATCCTACTAATATTATAAATGCGAAAGTTTGTGAGGATGTGTGTGTGTTTGTTACTCTTTCACGCAAATACTACTGAACCGATTACAGTGAAATTTAGCACACATATAGAGGGTAACTTGGATTAACACATAGGATATGTTTTATCCCGGAAATCCCACGGGAACGGGAACTATGCGGGTTTTCCTTTGAAAACGCGGGCGAAGCGGCGAACAATGTACATTGACCCAATGCGAAGTGTCGAAACTAATCGTCCAGATATGTAACACGCGATGTATCGATCACACTGCATTCAATTTGCGTTTGATTGCTTCCCGGAAGTAGCAGTGTAGTGGTGGAGGGTTGATAAGTCTATACAAATGTAGGGGTGGTTATTAATTACTTTGGAAATGGTATTTATTTTGCGGTATATGTTTTGAAAAGGTATAAACAAGATAAATATACAAATGGTGTTTTTATTTGCTTTTGTTTGAGTTTGTAAGAAAGTTGCAACCGAGTTTTTTTATAGCTAAACTTAGATGTAAGTTTTTCTATAAAAATTAAAAAACTCAGTCGTCAAAAATGTTAATTTTATGTCGAACTTTGTTCACATTTTGGCATTGTGTGATTACAATTTTTTACTTTTTATTTATTTATGCATGCATATCTATATATATAATAAAACTAAGTCGATAAAATGTGCGTGCCGA